>JAQIUQ010002138.1:0-44342 GCA_030378365.1 Hybognathus amarus
ATTACAAGACACAAATTCAGATAGGCTTCTCAGAGGTTACTCAACATGTTTTATTATGACAGATTTAAAAAATAATGAATGAAATAATGATAGAAATAATGTTTTCTGTATTACAAAAATAAATATACAAATAATAAATAACTAAAAGAAATGCCTCCAAATGTGACTAAAATTAGCTCTCACAAACTTACAAAAACAAACTAACAAAATCTATTTATATCTTTAGTTTTCATCCTCTTTATCCTGTTTTTCTTCCTCATCCTCCTTGTTTGCCCATCTATATTTTGCTGTAGAAGTGATCTTTCCCAGCAGTTTTATGAAAACCAGGACATTTACAAACAGCCAGGACAGCCAGGACAGAACGTGAAAACAGGACATGTGTAACACAAAAGTTAAGTTGTTGCCCAGAGATAAAAACATAGCACTAGTTGTCTGATAAACAGATGCACGAGAGACAAGAGTTGTCGTATTTCCCCGCGTTTAATAAAACCAATCAAACGTTACACTCGCCCTCATACATGGGGATAGAGCGAGAAAAAATACACAAAAACAAACATCCAACTTTGGTCACAATAGAAAAATAAAAGAAAGAATACAAAGAGTCGGCAGAGCGGTTATCTCCTCTCCTCACTTGGCAAACTCTAACTGACACTACGCACACAATGCGCAGTTCTCATCTTATCTCAGATTTCTATAAAGCACAAAGTGACCGTTACACATGTCCTGGGGAAACAGGACTGTTGGTCACCCTATACTATACTATTATTACAGAAATACTAATATAAATATTATCATATAGCTCTTTATGCTCCGAGACCAGCAGCTCACCATTCATCTTGCCCATAGATATCTTGCCTTGTAGGCTATATCTTCTTCGCCGTATGTGTGATCGATCGGCAAGACCCGTTTTGTGTTTGAGTGCCCCAAGTTGTGCTTTACTGTAACTTCAGAAGCACCAGACACGTGAGCTAAAGAGCCAATCTCATTGGTTCGAATAGTTTTTGACGCGGCGCGTCAAACTAAAAAACTAACCCCGAGGCGTGTTTTTTTTTTTAAATGACACTTTTACGCGTGGCATTTTACACATCAATATGAACACTCACATTGGCGCCCATTGTTTAGTCACGAGGCGTTAAACGCGGCGATAACGCGCGCGAAATTCGTCCCGGTGTGAAACAGGCCTTTATGGCACGCACGTAGATGAAAAGGGTGTGTATGGACTTATCTAATAATCCAAAGTCCCAAAAAGTCTGCGTGTTCCTTTAAAGTCTTAGAGTATGTTACTGTACATGACTGAAAAACACAATTGTATAAAAAATATTATGTAAATGTTTTATTTTTAATTTTATTGAAAAGTAAAAGTATCTTGAAGTATTGAAGGGGAATTTTGTGATAGAGGAATCTTTATTCCTGAAGACATTAAAGCCTGTCAACCTCCACTTAATGAGCTTTCCTTTAGCACCACCATGAAGCACAATTTTCTATTGTACATAATATCTCAACCTGTGAGGTTTATATATTTTACTATACTTTTTTTTATACTGACCTTGTCCATTTTTACCATCAAATGGCCAAAATGTCAACTTTATGTAATAACTTGATTTCCATATTTGATGAGCACATTATACTGGCATAGTACCAGTGTTACTAGTAAACTAGTAAATAGTAATAAAAAAAAACTATTTGCATGTAGTCTTTCAGTAGAAATACTAAGTTGCCAATTAGAAGATTTGAGAACATGTAACTTTAAAATACACTAATTTCTTTTAAAACTAAGTAGATCCCACTTGAAATTTGTAATATGGAAATTTAAAAATGAAGTTGGATTCAATCAAAATTACACATGTAGAACTCTTAAAGTTATGTAGATCACACACACACACACACACAAAATAGACTAGAGCAATGCTAAAATTAAGTTAACTGTATGTGAAAATTTTATTTCAACAAACAGAAAAATTCAGTAGTTTCTACAAAGACGAGTCTTGTTGGATCTACGCAAGGGGGTAATCCATCGACCGGAAGTTGAAGCCTCGCGGGAGTTGACATCTTGCAGCAGAACTTCACTTGCGTTAGCATTCCCATTGACTCCCATTCATTTTGGCGTCACTTTGACAGCGAATAACTTTACATCTGAGGTGTTTGAAGACCCCATTTGTCCTTTATTTATTTCTAAAGAAACACGACAATGTATAAAAGGCTCCATTATTGTAGCTTATGTTATGGCCCCGTAGAAGAATATACAAATATTAAAATTAATAAATAATAAAATTGAGAATATTTTTTAAGATGGCTCCTGCTGTGTATACATGAAGTGAACTGTCTTTATAACAGTATCTTCTTATTAAACGGTCTGTACTCTTACAAAGTTCTCAATGCTTCGTTTTGCATGTATAGACCCTCATTATGTTACTGTGTTAGTGTGTGGCTATTTTGAGCCTTGTTAGTGGTATAAACTAGCGATTTCATTTTACTTAGTCAATGCCCCCAGTATATACGCTAAACAGTTTTTAGAGATAAAACTCTTTACATTCGATTATCATGAAAACAAATCTCAGAGAACGGTTGACTAGGTACCGATGTTTTATTAGACCAAAGGTTCGTTGTTCGCCGGAGTTCTCCTTTAAGGTTAAAGAAAACCCTTAAAACACTGACACAACAAATAATGCCATTCAGAATATGCATTTGCTTAGGATCGGGCTCCTCTCTGCATGTGTTGTATCCGATGTCAAGGACAGGGTCATCTTTCCTAGCCCTGCTTGCATGAGCTGCAGCTCTTCAGATATAGACAGGGTTGTATCAGATTTAGAGCCCAGCAAAGACACAGAACAATCAAACGTTTTCTGCGCTTTTGCTGGTACTGTTGACCTTTGACTTCTGGCAAGATGTCTATTATTTTTGCCAGCCTTTCTAAAAAAATCCAGGAAAAGATCTGGAAATTATAGAGCATTATACAGGTAAAACTATTAATATGTGTTTTTGGTGTTTATTTTTGAGTAGCAAAAAATAAAATTTTTAGCTGCTGCATCCGATGCCGAACTTCTATCACTATAAAAAAAAGTAATGTTTGAGTTTTCTGTGTAACACCTGAACTGGCCCTTTTAAAAATGCTTACTATCTACCTAGTCATTTCATGTTCCACAGTAGGTCTTACTGACTGCTGGATCTGGCTCTGAGTCAGACCCTGTCTTGTATTTTCGTCAGGGATTGCTCTGGCCAACATTAAATATTGTGCTGCTTCGGTTACAGCACGTTGGTCATACTGAAGAAGAAAAAGGTTTAGGTGCAAAACACTAGTATTATAATACTGACCAAAACAAACTGTGTCAACTGATTAATTTATAGAAATAAGCTAATAGCTTACCTGTGGTTGTGACCTGCATGGTTGGCTTTCAATTCTGCCATTAAGACAAAGAAAATAACTCAAATTCAATGTAAAATATACAATAACTATACATGCAATGCACTGTGAAAATCAAAAATAAAATCCATGTAGCTAGATCAATTTACACACTCTCACACACACATACATATATATTTATACAGTAATGTGCAAATGTTTTAGTATTTTCACCCTCAAAAATAGATGTAAAATATCAGTGTAACATTACATTTCCAAACATGCATTTAGCCATTAATTGTAATAATCCAGTGAGAGGTTTACATGCACAATGAGTCTGACAACAGTCGGTATACCGGTGATCTGATTTCACCATCATTGGTTCTTTCTGGTAGTCTGGGTTTCCCCATACTGCCTTACCGCAACGCGATTTTATTCTCGCTGACAGGCAGTCTGGATACCAGGGCCAGATTTTTGCCTCAAAGCTACCTTTTGATGCAGCCTTCCCAGCTACAAATTTTACATTCCCAGAACGTTCTGAGAACGTCCCCGCTGGTGTCAAGGACGTTGCATGGTAACGTTCCCACAGACGTTCCCCAGACAGTCACGATGTGGAGTTCTTTAAAGGGGGAGTTGACTGCTTTTTTCATTGCATGATTGTGTTTATGGGGTGCAATATTACATGTATTCGTGGTTTTTATTTTTTAAAAAGTCTTATTTTTCATAAACTTCACCTTTATTGTCAGCCGCGCTCTCCTCTGTCCTCTGAACGACTGGTTTACTTCCTGATTCTTTGAAAACACTCCCTCAGAAATATGTGGTGGGCTCAGGTTGGTTAGTTTGGGCCGGTGTGTTGTGATTGGCTAAACTGTCGCTCACGTTGTCCGGAAGGTTAACGCCCATTACCTTTACGAGCGTAACGTGCACGTCATGAGCTCCGGTCCAGATGTAAATATGTGTCGAACTGCAGTATCAGTGAGGCAGAATCAGATCGAGAAAGCGGCGATGAAGAGAGTCAAGCAGAACCTCACCACACACGGCTCTTAATAAAGGTTTCTGAATGATAATTTGCTACATTTTTTTTAACTTTATACACGTTTGTTTTAGACAATAGCATCTGACTGGCAACAATAGCAACTGAATGGCTACTAATGTTATACTCAAACAGCGTTGGCAAGTTTATGTTCTTGATCAAAATCGAAAATAACGTCATAAAACATATATACATGAAAAATACATTTACAACAGTAGTACTTAAATACAAAATTCATGTTTGTACACGGTTGTCATAGACACGAAATAGCATAACTAAGTGGCTAAAGCCAGCGCTGGCATTTGATAAAACTAAAACATTACGTCTGAAATTATACATGCAAATACATTTAAAATGATTAAGTCTTAGCCTACTTACAGGTTAGCTGCCTCTGGTTTTAAAGTTGGATCTGCTTTATGTTTTAATAAGAGTTTCTTGTTGAATCCGGCATTACTCGTTGAGATTCTGGAAGTAAATACTCATGGAGATTTTGGAAGTCTTCCGTAAATGTGCAGCACAGAGAGCTAGATTACGATCGTCACTTTCAGGAAGATAATCAAATCATAAATTGTATCCATTGTTGACGAAGTACAGCGTCCGTGGGAAGCCCGAAACACAGAAGACCTGACAGCTGCGTGAACACAACACACTAACGAGCTGGAGCTGCTGAAATATGCGCATGCACTTTTTTGCATATTCCAGAGGGAGGGTTGATGCAAATGTGTGGGTTAGTGACGTACCATAACCCGTTGTAGTCCCAATCGAGTCGTTTTTGTAGGCAATTATACTTCCTGATTTTTAAAAGACGATATCTCTGCTTACACTAAACTTTCAGCGCTGCAACTTTGCAGATACTGTTCATGCACCAACAGCAACATTACACACTATTTAAAATGAAAAAAAGTGAAATCACAGTCAACCCCCCCTTTAAAGGGCTTGGGGAAATTATTTGGAGGACCTTCAGGGAACATTCAGGACGTTCTGGGAACGTTTAGGGGACAATATTTAATTCAGAAATCCAATGTTTTAGGGACCAACTTAGAATATTATTTTTTTGTCCTATTAAGGTCTTTCCATCATGTTTACTGAACATTTTCAGAACCTTTACTAACATTACAGGAACCTTTAGGGGAACTAGAATCTAAATTGTTAAAGTAACATTTATTAACATTACTGGAACTTTGTAGAACTTTTAAGGGACCTAGAATTTTCTTTTTGGTCCATTTTAGGCTATTCTCAGAACCTTTAGCAACAGGATCCTTTGCAGCATCTTCAATACCATAAAAACATGTCTAGTGCAAGACATTCTCAATGTCTAGTAGGGTGCAATACATATTTTGAAATACAGTCACAAATATGATGTCCCTTACAAATTGCATCTTTTGTTATGGCCAAGGTAAAGACTTATAATTTAATTTTAAACCATTTTAACCTGTGTTCCAGAAGATACTCAAATTAGAAAAGGTTTGAATGTCACAGAAGTTAGCCTTTTAATCTAGGTGAAGAATATGTTGTTACTGTTCGGTCTGCAGTGGACTTATTTTACTGTGACATGCAAAGTTTATTAACTAGTTCTTGGTCCGCAGAATAAGCCATTTACCTTATTCAGGCATAATAAATGTTAAGTATGTGTTCCCAAAACATAAAGAGAAATTCAATTGAATTAAATTCAAAGGGGCTTTATTGCCATGAAAGTATAAACATGTTGCCAACCCACTGAGCAAAATGATGTCCAAAAGACGTCTTTTCAACGTCTTTGTCACAAAAGTCGGACGTTGAAAAGACGTCCACTGAGGGGCCGGAATGAAAGTTTTTATGACGTCTTTTTTGACGTGTTCTGCACGTCCGATATAGACGTTCATCGAACCCTTCGTACAAGGTTAAAAACTAGTTCAAATGTGGCCATTGTGGACATGTTTTCAACATAACTTATGGTCTCATTTAGACGATTTAAACTGTTTCTGGACCAAATAAACACTCTCAGGATGCATTAAATTAAAACTCATGTTTATTTACATTGTTTAGATGTGGTTTAGATGGTGATATTTGTTTCATTTTAAATCACCATTGTGGTGATCAGTGTTTGCTTTAGTTGGGCTCTTGGTCCCAATTCTTCTTACTTTAGCTTTTGTAACTGTTTGCATAACAACATTGATAATGCAGTGAAAGCCAAGAAAATAAAAAATCAGCTGTCTTCAGCTCTTTATTGATGGTGACAAAATCAACACAATGCAAGCATTAAACAACATCTAAACCTTTGTTTTTATATCTGAAATTTATAATTATTCATCTTGTGGAACTGTATTATTTGGACCAGTAACTTTATAATGACCACTGCGTACAATATGTTTTAAGAAAGTGAATCACATAGTCACACACAGATATCAAGATTTTGGATATGATTCTCAACGACGGTGACAACCAAAACAAAAAAGCCTGGGAATCAAGGATGTTTTGTACTATGAAAGCTACCCATCATGCATTGCAGTATGAAGCATTTTTTTTATTTATTGTCACCATTTTTGTGAATCATATGCAAAATATTGATGTCTGTGTGTGACTATATGGTACATTTTCTCAAAACATTGTGTAAATTTGCTTTTTGTTCAACTTCCATGCCATTAGCCCAAATAATGCAGTTCCACAACATTAGTGGTTATTAACTCCAGATACAAACACAAAAGTATAAACACAACATTAAATGCCCACTTTATGTTGATTTCATCATCATCATCAACAACAAGGAGCTGATGGGAGCCAATTTTCTTGGCTTACTCAGTCACAACAATGGTGTTATTCAAACACACAGTTACAACAGCCAAAGAAAAGCTAGAGTACAAATTATTGGGACCAAGAGCCCAACTAAAGCAAACACTGATCACCACAATGGTGACTTAAAATGAAATAATATCACCATCTAAACAATGTTAGGAAATTACATTGACATAAACATGAATTTTAATTTAATGTATCCTGAGAGTGTTTATTTGGTCCAGAATTGTCTAAATGAGACCATAATGTTGAAAATGGCCACATTTGAACTAGTTTTTAACCTTGTACGAAGGATCCATTAACGTCTTTTTCAGACGTCCAGAACACGTCAAAAAAGACGTCATAAAAACTTTCATTCCGGCCCCTCAGTGGACGTCTTTTCAACGTCCGACTTTTGTGACAAAGACGTTGAAAAGACGTCTTTTGGACATCATTTTGCTCAGTGGGAAAGCACACTGTTAGACCTTACCAGGTTTTTTACAGTAAAATACTGGCAACAGGCCAAATTCTGACACTATCATACCATTTTCCATTAAAACAGTAATATACCGTAGAAAACAAAACTAGCCTACAGGAATATACTGTGAATTAACAGCTCTCAAAGTCGACACTCAGAGACTGTGTTCATAATCACACCCTATACCCTCATTCACTATTCCCTACATTAGTTCACTAATATAGTCCACTTGAATGAAAAGAAGTGAGTGAATTGAGACACTGATGAACACCTGATAAGCAGAATCACTGAAGGACAGAGAAACAAGAACTGAAAAAGAGAAACACAAGATCTACAACTGACTTCCAACACAGAGTGTGAAAACAGCGTACAAACCAGTTTAACATTATTTATTTCATACATGTACAAAAGTTCTTGTTGAGAATTTAATTAATAATAAAGTTTGTTGTCACCATAATGGAGATACATTGTCTTTGCTTTAGTAGGTCTCTTGTCCCTGGACTTGTTTCATTCATCTCTCTCCAGCTGCTGTAACAGTGACTTTTAAATTGTAGCAAGAAAAAGTCGAGGTAGTTGATCTGGTGTTATTGGATTTTGTGATGATGTCATGACCATTCTGGATATGTCTGATTTTCAGATCTTTACTATATATACTCTTTGAATATGAGTATATAATATGTAACTTACATTATGTTATGAGTCAGGCTGGGCGATATCTGGAACAAATATTGTTATGCGCATCTAATCAGTAAAGCCGGTTCCTTGATTAGCAGTAAATCACCTTCACCTGCTTTCAGATGGAGCGGCATTTACTACAAAGAGCCGTAGATCACTGACAAGCTGAGCCATATCGCGTTAATATCGAGGACATATCGATAGCGATATTTAATGCGATATGGCTCAGCTTGTCAGTTAATTACGGCTCTTAGTCACGACAAAATCTCCTGTATTAAACTAACACACCTGAGAGTGTATATGAGTCCACATTCAAGAGTGTTAAAGTTAATGAGATAATTAAGTGATTAAATGAGTGATGATTGAGCATTATTGAAGACACCTGATGATCACAAGCAGAATCACTGAAGGAGAAAACTGAAATTTCAGGTCACCGTTATGGAGATGAATGTCTGCTTTAGTTGGGCTCTTGACACTTATACTTTCACTTTAAACTTTATTTGTCTGCTGTTATTGATTTATAACAGTCAAATGAACAAAGACAGCTGTGTTCTGATAGTGTTGGTTATGTTTTGACATAATCAAGCTGTGATCTGAAAAATGAAATTTATTCAAAGTATTTGATATAACTTGTTAACAACAGTTTTGTGTTTCTACTGCATATTTTTATTATTCCTATAACCTAAAATATTCTGATCAAAACACTGGTTTCTTTATTTAGAAACACAGAGCTCAATTAACGGACTGTCTGTCTCAACCGTGGTGACCTTGTTGCCACCAATCACAACTCATTAATGGCTCCCATCATGCTTTGCGGTATGAATAAATTATGATCTGAATTGTCTATGTAATTTACTTTTCCTAATTGAATATTCTACTCGTCACCGTTGTTGAGGAGCATTGACTGAATCTTGAGGTCTGTGTGTGCCTTACAGAAGGATTTCTTTTTTTTTAAACAATGTTTAAGAAATTTATTATATTTAACATTCTGGATATTTATGCAGAATCTCATTTATACATGAACCAAACAGTATAAATCACAAACATGAATTTAAAATGATGAGCGCCATTATGTGACCACCATCGTATTACAATTGTTTATCTTTGTTCATCGGACAGATATAACTCAGATGCAACAGTATATTAAAATATAAAGTTAAATATATAAGTGTCAAGAGTCCAACTAAAGCAGACACTGATCTCCATAACGGTGGCTTACAATTTCACATGTTGTCTTCAGCGATTCTGCTTGTGATCATCAGGTGTCTTCAATTAATGCTCAATCATCACTAAATTAATCACTTAATTATCTCATTAACTTTAACACTCATATCGTCCATCTGAAAGCATGTGAAGGTGATTTACTGCTAATCAAGGAACCGGCTTTACTGATTAGGTGCGCATAATAATATGCGTGCGATATATCGCCCAGCCCTAGTTATGAGCATAAAATAAATCTGTGAATCTACAACATGAAATCAATATGTTGTTTAATCATGTCTTCTGAATAATATTGTAATCATATAAAACATTAAAATAATATCAATTCTGAGTCAGACACACACAGACATCAACAATTATAATATTCATCTCAAGAATGGTAACATTCAAAAGTTTCATGCAGCAGTGCATGCTGGGTTCCAGGATAGTATAAAACTCCCAGCATGCACTGCTGCATGAATAAAAAAAATATACTGCTACCATTGTTGAGATTAATGTGCTAAATTTTGATATATTTGTGGTTCTACAAGACTGTGTAGCTCTTTTTGTTGTTGTTAAAAATGTGTTAAAAAAAGACTCATAATTTATTGCTGTGTTTTCACGGTGGTGGTAATGTAACACTTTTGGTTGAGGATTAAACTCAGAATGAGTGAGAATGATTTTTTTAGTAAATGAACAGACAATATGATGATTTTCATATTTTGACAAATCCAATCATTACTAAACTGTGTGTCTGCACAAGTGTGACTTGATAAAACACAGCTCAAAAGAAACTCTCATGCCACAGCATCAGCAGACCAACTAAAGCAAACACTGATCTCTATAATGGTAACTTCAAACCAAACATTTTCAATTAAACATCTCAACAACATCTTCTATAGATGTATGACAGAAATAAAGCCATACTGGTTAATAATAATAATGTGTAATGGCTGAAGGCAGTTGTAGTTCTTGTGTTTCTCTATTTTCTGTTCTTGTTGTTCCTCTTTCCTTCAGTGATTCTGCTTGTTAACAGCAGGTGTTCATCACTAATGCTCAACTATCACTTACATATTCCCTTAATTATCTCACTGCAACACTGTCAATGTTTCTTTTTACTCTTTGTAGTGAGGATTTTCCTGTGGGGTAGAAAGGGTTAACAGTGTAAGATAAAAAGACACTCCCACAAAATGTATTTTAACAGTAATAAACTGTAAGTTATAAAACAGGTTTATACTGGCAACACTGTTGCCAGTAGTTTACTGTAAAATCTTGTTTTTTGTGTCACCATTGTGCTGAAGATTAGAGCCTGTGCTTCAGTCCAGGAGAAGATCTACAAACATTGGTGATACGCTGCATGTTGCTTTATTTAAAAGGCACTGACTGTGTAGTTGCTGATCCGGTGGAAATCTCTTTATTTACAAAAGTAATATTTTGTGGTTTCTAATTAAATAAGTTCACAATAATACTTTGCTCACATTATTAATGCTGTATAAATTTAGTTGATTCTTTAAGTCGGTTTCTGCAAGTGAAGTTAGTTAACTCGAGTTTTAGTCCATTTTTACAGTAAATAACTGACAGTAAATTAGTTTTAGTGCATTTTTACGGTAAATAACTGGCAACAGTGTTGCCAGTATTTTACTGTAAAAAAACCCGGTAAGGTCTAACAGTGCATTAAATTGAAATAAAATAAAATAAAATAATAATAATAATAATAATAACACAACAGTAACATAAACATTTTTGGTTTATATATCTTGTGTAAGTGTGTATTTATGTGTGTGTCAGTCACACTTCCCCATCTCCAGGTCCATCTTCTGTTGCCTTTTCAGTTGCCTGTTCTACTGCCTGACAAATTCATAAATAACAATTCCTTCAATCACAGTCACTTCAATTACCTTTAAATTGCTTAGGTGTAGGCGTGTGAGTACTGACTAATAGAGGACTTATATTAGCAAAAACAATTAATATTAATATGACAAAGTTAGAATTTCATGCATAAAATTATAAATAGGTGTCCATAAATTGTGACAGAAGCAAAAGTAAAAGTGAAGAGAAAACAAAGAGTCAAAGGTGGGGGTGGGCAATGTATCAAATAAATACGACATATCCTTATGAATAAAATGGTCAAATCAAAAAGTTCTGTTATTTTTGAGAAAATATGAAAATATTGAGACATTGTATATACAGCAGCATAGCCTAAACATATTGAGAGATAACATATCCATATAGCCTGGTAATTGTTTGCACTAATCATGTCCTCCTTTGTTTCCATAAAGTGCTGGATTGTTTGATTCAAGTGAACACGTACCATGAATTTAAGAATGACGCAAAAGTGAAGTGTACTTTTAAGTGTTCATAGCTCAGTGATTAAAACAACTTACAGGTATCGGCACCACACGGTGAGGTGCATGTTTAAGGGTGTCCCCTATGCATGCCTCAATTTCCTTTTCAGTAACCTTTGGAAACTGTGTAGCACAAGCTCCTAGAAAAGAATGTGTGCAATAAATGTGGCATTCTCTAATAAGTCAATACAATGTAAATGATACAATTTAATTAAATCTAATTGATTAATTAATTATTAATGTGAAGTAATGATTAAATAATATGTTTTAAAAAGTAAAAAAATAGGGTAGATGTATGTGTGTAGACATGGTGTCTCATTTGCTCTTTAAAACAGTTGCATGAATAAGTAAGAGGAAGACGCTTTGAAAAGCTTACTTAAAACAATGTGGTGGAGGGTTGTCCCTACAAAAGGCAGCTTTCCTTTTCGGCCTCTCGAGCTGTAATTTGACCAGACCTCATTGGTTGCAACTTTTTCGGAGGATTCTCCTCACAGCGTCCCCAATGTTGCTGCCTCCCAACAAGCTCAAATACTGGATCTATACAAAATATACATTTTGAAAAGCAAGTGTTAGTGTTAATTATATTAAGCAACACAATGGGCCTTAAAGGGTACATATCATGCTTTTAAATCATTCATTTTTACTTATAAATCATACATTTGTGGTCTATATAAAGCATAAATGAAATGCTTTGGTCTGAATTACTCATTATTATAGCTCCACAGGCCCCTTTTCTATCCCTTTTCTGATGTGCATCTGTGAGCAAGTCGTTTCAATGCGGCCCCTTTAAATAAAAAGGAGTTGCGTCTTACCCCGCCCGCTCTCCAGGTCGCTGAGTTAACGGTCGATTCAACTGTCCGCGTTCGGCCATTATTGTAGTTTGATAAGAGATACGATTACTATAGCTTCAAAGAACATTTTTATTCACACGTTAAACAAAATGTCAACAACGGTCAGACTTGTCCACCAAGCCTTACATATTCGAGTCACTTGCCGAGTTTTGTCAAAACTCGAGTTTTGACTTGCCCTCTCGTAACTTCTGCATCATTGAGCTTGGACTACAAAATCGGAGCGAGAATAATAATGGCGGATTGCTGGAAGTGTTGGACCGGTAGTCGATGTCCTTATTTGTAAGTTCCGCTGCAAATACTGTGACGTACTTGCTCAAAAAACGTCATAGACAACAGAAAAATCTGAACAGGTTGAAAAATATGACCAAAACAGAATATAAAGATATAGACGAAGCACCTGAAGAGAATAATTTCATCTTTTCTGTACTTATAAACACTCCAAATCTACAACAAAATGCATTTAAGGGCTAAAAAAGTGGATTTTGCATGATATGTCCCCTTTAAAGTACATATCAACGTACCATTTTTCTTTTTACTTCTGGGTGCTTCTGGGTGTTTTAATGTTAACTTAAAACTGCACACAGTGAATACTAAATCTATTGTCTTGTTACTTTTGCTGTTATCTGGGAATGTACAGCCAAATCCTGGGCCGGACTCACTACAAAATATTCGCCATGCGACTTTAAAAACAGATCCGGACTTGGAATCATGCATTTTAATGTTAGAAGTCTCCTTCCAAAAATGGACATACTAAGACTGTGGGTTGATGAAACGGATATGGACATCAAAATATACAATAACAGATAATATGATTGCCATTGATGGCTATAATATTTTCAGAACAGATCGTTTAGGTAAGGGGGGCGAGTTGCTATATACGTTAAATCTAAATTCTTAAGCTCAGTGACATTGTCTGTAAGTAAAATCAAACAATTTGATTTACTGGCATTGAAAATAAATTTATACAAGGACACACTTCACTGTTGTTGGCTGTTACAGGCCACCCTCTGCCAAAAAATAAACTATTTCTTCTCTTTATGAAGTACTACTCAACTTTAATGAATCTGAAGTAATTCTAATGGGTGACTTAAATTGGGACTGGCTTTCCCATGCCTCTGAAAACATTAAAGAACTAGCTGACTCTCTGAATCTTACACAACTAATTGACACTCCAATTCGTATAAATCCAAGAGATCATAGCAAATCAACATTGTTGGATGTCATTTTTACAAACATGCCACATAAATACACATCGACTGCTGTTTTTTGCAATGATGTCAGTGATCATTGTGCGATTTTTTGTAAAAGAGATACAAAACTACCTAAACATAAATCTCGTTATGTTTTTAAAAGGTGTTTTAAACGTTTTAATAAACAGGCTTTTATTCATGATCTGTACAACTGTAACTTGGAGACTGTTTGTCTGATACCTGATGTGGAACATGCTTGGGAATATTTTACAATGCCTTTTCAGCTATTTGTAATAAGCAGGCTCCTGTGAAGAAATTTAGGATTCAGCGGGAGGAATAACCCTAGCCTGGTTCAACCAGACTCTAGTACATTTGATTTGTACATAGAGTCTGGCCCCGCTCATTGAGAAACGTTTCCTTCCTTGTAGGCGGGTTCACTGTTAAAGTTCAAAACTATTGGATCTGCCCAGAGTCACTCAGGATCTGCCATAGCCAATCGCTAACGTGTGGTCGTGAGTGACGTATGTCATGCGTCGAAACGGCTGGAAACAACAAGTCCGAATGATCAGAGGATTATGTTTACAATAGGATTTCAGTCAACGAGAGCTGCAGGTTTTGTTAATGTAGGAACAATTATTATAATTCGAAATGTATATTTGACACGAAGGACAGTGATGTATTCATTCAACGGTGGAAGTTGTGTCTAATCATTACAAATACGCCGCTGTGGTCGTTTTCTGATCTGCCGCAAATGCTGTAAGTTACAGTGAATGATCAGTCGATCTCTATCTGCAGATGTGTAATAAACAACAATTTTTCATATTACGTCTTATTGTTTCTTAATTACCTTAATTATGGTCTTCAAAGTATGTGTTTGTACATTTTTATATGGCATTTAGTTTTTTTTTTTTTTTTTAATTAAAACAAATTAACCATTGCCATCTAAAACTGAAAATCAAATATAGTCTCCAAAGTATGGGTTTTCACATTTTTATTTATGACAATTTTTTTTTTTTAAATCGCAACCAATTTGTATGATTTACAACATGTAAAACTGACACACCAACCTCCTGCACGAGTACACAAAGGGGCTCAAAATATTCATCACAAGAATCCGTAAATTTACAGTTGGGAATCTGAGCTACCGACATGACTCCTGAGCGGATCTTCAACAACAGTTTAGCAGCCAGGACTCGGGGCTTCCGAACACCGCAAACACCAGGCTGAAGTCCAAAATGTCACAGTTTTGTGACATTTACTCGTTGGTTTACAACCAACTACTGTGGAGGGTAAAGGTACTGTTATTTCACCCTTTTTAATTTCGTTTAGGTTGTGTTCCCACATCGTTAGCTAGTTTGGATCGCTAACTTGAATGACTGTCAACTGTTGAATGAACGAGTGTCAAGCATGTCAAGTCGCGCTTTGTTTACTTCAAACCGGAAGACGCGGCCACTTTTGACGCAAGACCTCATGGGGCGTCAGGAAACTTGTGGATATTCAGCAGTTTCTTTTCCAACAACGGACCGAGTAGCTTTTCTCACGTCTTTCTCCGCTGCCATTACTGAACTCAAACTGACGCGCTACATCAACGCCATCGTTCTCAGCCACTCCCTCTATTCGCTGATTGGTCCTACAAAAAATTGATTTCTGGAAACCTAAGGATACACAGCAGTCCCAGACATAGTACTGAAGGAAAATGAAATTGAGCGGAAGTGCGTAGGAGGGCGCAGCCAGGCTAGAATAACCCATGGTTTACTGAAGAGTTAAGCTTTATGATCAGAGAAAGAAATGTTGCATGGGGCAAGGTTCAAGCTACAATTTCTACTGCTTTTAGAACTTTACGAAATAATACTGCTTTTTTTTCTTTGCATGATTCTGTTTATGGGGTGCAATATAGCATTTATTCGTGGTTTATCTTTTTTAAAAAGTCTTAGTTTTCATAAACTTCACCTTTATTGTAAGCCGCGTGTATAAAAAATCTGAACTGTGGCGTCAATTTGCGCCGCGTTTACCAATCAGGAGCCTAGCTGCTTGCTCACGTGGTGAAGTATCTGGATGCTTCAATAAATTATTTTGTAATATGACTAAATGCATGGTGGGATTATGCACAACAAAGCAAATATTTTATCACTTTATTTAAAATATTTTAAAACTTTATTTCTACATTACGAGACATCTTCATTTTGTATTGAATGTTATTCATTTCATATCTAGATTTTATGAAATATTATTATGATGTAAAGACAACCAACATACATGTGCATAAGTGACAGCTTATATGCAGTCCTCTTCAATGTTCTGGCAAGTGTTGTCAAGTTTCCTGCAGTTGCATGCGTCTATACATTACATGCAGTGGTGGAAAGTAACTAATTACAAATACTTTCGTTACAGTACTTGAGTAGATTTTTTCATTTTTTCTACTTTCTTGAGTATAATTAAATTGTGGTACTTTTACTCTTACTTGAGTAAAATAAAAATAAAGTATTCAACTTCTTTACATTTATATTTCATAAAAAGTACAAAGTACTTTGACAAAGGTGCCGACGGAGCAACAGTGCAAGCTGACATTTGACAGACACTTTTCAAAACTACTGCGGTGGAGCACTGCGCTTCAGCCAATAACAGACAGATCTGAAGCCCTTCAGCCAATAACAGACAGATCTGAAGCCCTTCAGCCAATAACAGACCGGTCTGACTCGGGTGCAAAACCAATCAAAACCTCCTGTTCAGCTGGGGGGCGGGACGTTCAAACCGCGCTTTGGCATTCAATCACTGGCGCTCGTGTTTTGAACGTTTTGAATCAGTCGCGCTAACGTTTCAATATTTCAGTGAATGTAAGTGAGTATTCTGCTCATATTTAATTATGGCAACTGCTGAAATGGGTCATACCATTGATAATACCAGAGCACTGAGCAGTTGAGGTAAATAAAAAAGCTCGGCTCATAACATGGACGCAGTTATTAATGGACGGAGCGGAGATCAATGTACTGTAAGTGTCTAAAATACATTCACACAGTTGAATTAATGGTAAAGCTCACCCTGTTTAACAATACAGTTAACTGAATATACGAAGCAAACTTTGTACAAAGCTGAAAAAAAAAACAGTGAAATAAGATTGCATGATTTATCTGTCAATCAGATGCATGTAAAAGTGTAGTTCGTTCCTATAGCAACAGTGGGCTCCCAGCACATTTTCGGTAGGCTACAACCAAAAAAAGATAATTTAATTTAACATGTTAACCATACCCCACTTAATTTTTATTTTATTATTATTATTTTTTTTTTACTGGGAATTTTTTATTCATACTGTTTTATTGTTTTTCATACTTTTTTTTTATCGGACCTCAAGTCTCAATTAACCTTCTTTGCTTTCTATGAATGATTCAAATAATTAAAAAAATTCAAATGATCTTACCTGGACTTACTTTTCAAAATTAGTATTAAACAATTGCTCCTGACAACAGAGAAAGCTAGTAGTCTATAGAGAGCCTACAGTAGGTCCCTCCCCTTCCGGTCACCACTATGGGACCCTTTTTTTTTTTTTTTTTACTATGGGACATTATTTCGGAAAAATATTGTATGGTGATCAATGGCGAGAGACAACAAATATTTTTTTATCTCGTTTGAACTGTGCTCTGAGTTACACATATGATGTTTGTCAATTAAAGAATCATTTTAAAGTCAAGAACGTCTTAGTTTGATGTAAAACTGTATAAGACTGTGAAAATACGTAATTACAAAGACTACAAACCCCAAAGGTGCACATTTTCTCACAATGAATGAAGCAAACTTTACTGAGGCTAATGTCTGTCATTGTTTCTATAGTCGTACGTTATAATCGTAACGTTACGCCGTCATGCCTGAGTGTTTTGTACCAGACTGCACACACACAAGCAGGAGATCTTGCTTGTTGTTTCACTTCCCGGGAGATGTAGTTCATTGAGCGATTTTCACATAAGTTAAAACTAAACGTTACTCTTCTGTTTTATGACAAACTGCAACGTTTTTGACTTTCAGAATTATCTTTTAAATAAATTGACAAACATCATATGTGTAATTCAGGGCACAGTTCAGACCGAATAAAAAAATAAGTTGTCTCTCGCCATTAACTACCATTCATATTTTTTTCCGAATAAGGTCCCATGAGCCGGAAGCGGAGGGGCGGGACTTAGGCTCTCTATATGTGGAGCACTTTTATCATTGATGGATGCACTTTTTTGGGCTTCAAATTTTCTCCAGTCATTCACTGCCATTATAAAGTTTGAAAGTGCCAGGCCAATTTTTAATATAACTCTGATTGTATTCGACTGAAAGCAGAAAGTCATATCTTCTAGGATGACTTGAGGGAGAATAAATCGTGGGCTAATTTTCATTTTTGGGTGAGCAATCCCTTTAAGACATACATCAATTCTTTTGAAAATACATGATAGTTTGATAAACACAGATATATTATAGCTATATGTGTTTGTCTTCATGTTTCATAAGTCAAAACATCACTATTTGCATGGTATTATATCCATATAAGGCAGAAGTTTAATACTTCTATGCATCAGTACTGGGCCTTCAGTATGAATGAAACAGATGACATGAGAGTGTTTAATGCTCCATTTCGCTATCATCTCCCCATTTTGGGGAAAAAATAGAAAAATACTAAAGTACTTTGTAACGTAGTTACTTGAGTAGTTTTTAGGCAAACTACTTATTTACTCTTACTTGAGTCATATTATTTTTCAGTACTTCTACTTGTACTCAAGTAAATTATTACTTAAGTAGCAATACTTTTACTTAAGTACAATTTGTCAGTAATCTTTCCACCACTGATTACATGCAACTCTTTTTGAATAATAAAAGAATGGAATAGAAAGATTACAAGCAGTACAAGTACAGGTACACTGGAATACTCTACCAGTCTATCATATTTGTATATTCTTGTACACAATGATCAACATCGGCTATATAATGTAAACAAAGACTTAAATGTGATAGAATAATACATTTTCTTTTGGTCAACCACATAGTTAATAGGCCATTGCCATTTAGACACTGAACCTACAATTACATCTTCATACATTTAATTTATGCACTTATACAAATGATTTTATAGACCTTATGCACCAAAGAAACGTGGGCGCCGTCATCTTTGGAATATTGTCTTTGAACTTCCGGTTTCGCGGTCGCTCTGTATATCTCTATGGCATCGCTGTCGAGGAGTAATTAGCTGGTGAAGTGGATTTACTTATTGTAGAGTTAACAAAAGTTATCATGAGCATTGTAATGTTTATCATAAGCATTGTAAAGCACATGTCTTAACAGGGTTCCTGCACACTTTTTAAAGTAAAATTTAAGGCTTTTTAAGACCTTTTTAAGACCTTAAGAAATCAAAATTAATACCATACATTAGGGGTAAGCGATACTGACAAAGATATATCTTCGATATTTTCAACGTTTTGTTGACAATAATTAGTTGATATTTTACTGATTGTGTTTTTGTGCTGGTGCCATGGCTGGTTTAGGCCTGTTGTTGACAGCAGACTCGGAGATATTTATATTTTTCATATTCTATGCAGTGGTCAGTTCACATCAGTGACAGAAATTATTAATGTGCAATATTTGCCACCTTAAATTGATTTTGAGGGGCATTTTCACCTGTTTATGGAGATTTTTTTTCTAAACTTATTTAGAGTTATGCATCACGTTTTATGTCAATTATACAGTAATTATACTTATTTATACAATGATATTAAATTACACAATAATTAAACAGTACCACTGTTAGCAGTCAAATTAAATCATTCAATCAAAAATCCATCTTTGCAGTGCAGAGCTGATGCAGAAGCAGCATTAGAAGTGGCATTAATACACTCCATTTACAATTGCATAAATAAAGCTATAAGGTTTTTTTTTAATCAATATTCAATATTTAAATGTGAAATGATTTCTAATTTTAACTTTTTACTTTTAATATAAAACTAAAACTGCCAGTAGGCGACGGTAAATCGCTGTCTTAATACGCGAGAGTTGAGGGAGTCATTCATTCAACCGATTTGTTCAAACGGGACAGAAGCAAGTGATTGAATCGTTAAAATGACTCATTCAAAATGCGGATTTCCTTCAAGAAATCATCGCTGTCTGTTGCATTGAGACTCTGCTACGGTTTCATTTTGAAATTCTAGTCGCGAAATAAAGGGAAAACAAACAATATCGATAATGTTATGTCTAAAAACTATACAAAATGTCAATTTATTTTTAATTTAACTATTGTATAACATAAATATCACACTTGTGCAAGGGAAAACGGCACTCTTACTGATGTGATATTCTAATATAACAACATGATATAAATATAAGGCAAAAACTAATTTGGGGACATACCTATAACCATAGACATAATAAATACATGTCTATGCCTATAACTGCACACATCACGCAGTGAAAACACGAGAGATAAATGCGATGTCACCTCACACTCCCAGTGCCTCGTCCATCGTTAAAACAATTAGAATATCATAATAGACAATACACATCGCACACCTCTACGCACATAAAGAATTAACTTACCGACTGAACTGACATTTGCCAACTTTCTTCTCTCCTCCTCTCTCGCGTGCAGGAGACAGACGTTATCATAGACATAATAAATACAGAGACGCCCTATTGGCCGCTGGAACGCACGTGAACGGCGCGGCCATATTGGGGAGAGCAACTTTCCCATACCTCTCATACTGGGAATTGAGCAAAATGTCTGTTTTTGCGCTGCTTGGGGCTGTACAAATCGCCACACAACTGAAAACAGCTTTAGAGGGAAGTACCTTTCACAAGCAAGACTGAACGTTTGTTTTTGGTTGTATTTGGTCATGATTAGAGGTTAAATTTAAAAATACTACTGTTATTGTGTCACGAAATGTAGTTTTAATAGTTTTTCAGTCGACAATGTAGTTATTTAAAGCTGAAATCTGTGGTTTGTTTATAAAGATAGCGCCTATTTAAAAATTTGATCTGAAGTTTTCGGAGTTCTAAGCTGCGCTCAGCGCTCGTCTCTCCGCCTGGAACAGCCGTACCTCGGCCAGTGCTTCTGACGGTTGCCGCTGGCTCGGATGTCTAGTCTAGTGGTTAAACATGAGATATAATTCGACTTGTGTTTATCTAACGGGCTATCTTTGGTCTCATTAATTTATAAATGGTTCCCTGGTAAATCGTTTTGGCTGAGGGCAAGTTGAAGTTTCATAATTTTATATTTAGGCTATTTAACGTATATCCTGCTGTATGTTTGACTGAAGCTACTTCTGTTATAATGGCTAGCCTATTACTGATCAATAAAACTGAAATTTAACAAAAAGAGCTAAATATTAAATATATGTCACTATCTATTTTAAATTGTGTATATTCTGTAATTGAAATGTCATATTCTATTGCTATTATTATAATATTATTAATAAACTATTTTATCAATATTTTTTATATAATTATACTATTATTATTTACCATTTACTATTTGCAAATAGTAGTACTATTTGTTTATTTTATTGACTAAACTATTTACTATTACTTCTCACTTTATGTTATAATTACTATTTGCATTGCACTGTAGGCCAGTTGTACCATAACATAATATGTATTATCTTGGATCCATCAGTTATCTTTGTTATTGCTAAAATCTGGTCAATCACAGAAAATGCCTTTTCCACAATAAGCAAACTTAAATATCTCAGTATGGGGGTCTTCACCATTCTTATCCAAGAATAAAAACCCAGATACATGACAAGCCTGAGTTTGACCATTCTTTTTTTTATTTTTATTTTTATATTCTACAAGTCTAACTATCGATGTTTTAAATAACTAGAGATGGAACTTTTTGTACACCACATACAAACCACTGAAATCGGTTGATAAATGTAAAAACAGTTTGTTTTTATACAGAAAAAACGCAGCTCACCCGTTTACTTACATTGATTACACTGCAGTCTTGACCTCCGCAAAATGGCGGACCCGTTGACGTATCGCTGCAATGTTCCAAAGCGGCCAATAGGGCGTCTATGTATATATTATGTCTATGGACGTTATTCTGCCGCAAATATGACGCTGAATTGTCACGTGAACAAGCAAATCCACAAAGATAGATAAAAATTAATACGTACGCAAATTAGATGGTTTTAATTTAAAGTCGAAGTGTCATCTGAAATTTAAGACCTTTCATACGTAAAAATATGATTTTATAAGACTTTTAATGGCCTTAAATTTTAAATATCTAATTTAAGACTTTTTAAGACTTTTTAAGGACCCGCGGGAACCCTGCTTAACAAATGTCGACAGGGAATTTTTTTACGAGCAGTTCATTCATTCCTATGCAAGATTGCTTTGAAAATACAGACCGGAAGTCAAAAGACAACGAGCAAAACGCTGAAAAGGGGCGGGGCTACATAAGGTCTATATTGAGTTAATAATTTATATAGTATTTTAATATGCAGAATTGCTGCTGCGCAAAGGTGTACAATAAGCCAAATATGATTATAACTTGATAGATGCGCACCACAAATTCATACATTTTAAATTAAATCCTACTTATTTTGTTTTTCAAAAAAATTATTCATTATTTAAATTACTATAAAATTCAAATATTTGTAATCCAAAAGGAAACATCATACTGTGAAACCCATTAAATAAATAAATTATTCTTCAAACATTTCCTTCTATTATCCACTTAATCTTTAATGTTGCACCATTGTTTAATAGACAAATACTTGTCACGGTTGGTAAATCCTATGTCTACTTCTTGTCTCGTGTTTCTATTATTGTTGTGTGTGTGTGTGTGTGCTGATGAGAGAGGCGTGGCCACTCATCAGCGCTCATCGGCAATCACCCTTCACCAGTTGCAGTCTATCATCCATGTGTATATTCTCATCAACATCTCATCTCCTTTGTCGGATCGTTGTTTGTGGTTCCCGGTGTATGTGTCTGTGTGTCTCCTGTCTCGCTCAGTCGTGTTCTTCCCTGGTTCCGGTTCTTGTTTGCTATTGTTGGAATACTGTTCGTTATTGGATTTCACCACCACCACCACTGTACGCTGCACCTGACCATTGGAGCCCCTGGACCGCTAACTGTGTGCCTGGACAGAGACTGTTGCTTGTTTCATTCATATAAATAAAAGGGTTTTACTGCAATTGCTTCCGTCTGATCAATCATGACAATACTACAATAAGTACCTAAACTTACACAAGGGTATTTGGACAAAACATGAAACATCAGAACAATTTGAAACTTTTATTTTCAAAAACAACAATCAACAATTTTTTGCAAGTTTAAAATAAATACTTACAAAAAAAGTATACATATTTATATGTATATAAGATATTTAAATATCAAATCTAACTATTGGCCATCCTTTATAAATGTACCAATCATAAATGAACATCCATTAAACATTAAAATTACAAATACAACTTCACAAATTAACTGCACTAAATTATATTTTACTACGATTTTATATAAATACTTAAATTAACTTGACATTATAATTATATAAAACTTTCACAAATTCCTACATATTAAACTTTTATACTAGATTTGTCCCTAAAATACTACCCATCTTTAACAAACTTAACCAACTATTTTTATTTTTACAACACTAATCTCACTCGATGACACATTTTAGTGAATATCAATTTTCCTAAATATTTACCCCCATTCCAAACAAACAAAAAATAACTTGCAATATTAACAACTTAATTTCTTTCATTTTTTTAGTATAACATTGTGATTTCTTCACAATCTTTCATTTTTTTCTTCCCAGTCTTCCCTGGATATTTCACACTTCGGTCACATTTCACATGTTTTGGACCGACTGATTCTTCCACCTGTTTTTCCACGGTTCCTTCAACAGACTCTTTTCTCTTACAATCAGTCATGTTACCCTTTAGATCCACTTCAGCCTTCTCAGTCTCCTTTTCTTTCACACTATCCAACTCTTCACCAGTTTCACTCTTAAAAAACTCTTCAAGCATGAGATCTTCTACAAACTCTTGAGGGGTGCTGCAACTTGCAGTTCGGGCCTGAATCGGTCGCCTGATCCATCTCGTTAGTAGACAGGTTGCATGGCCGCAAAAATGCTGCTTCAGTAATACGGTTACCTCTGCCCTTTAACTGGATTCTGTCCTCCACAAGCAGCTTGGACACCAGAACATCAGTTTCAAAGATCCTTTCAGATCCTAAATTTAGAAGTTGACGCAGAACAAAGTCATCAATGACAAATTCTGTCATTTTGCTTGAAGAATCTTCAATAGTGACTTTTGTACGCAGAACTGCAACAACAGCTGCAGTTTTGCAGTATGCCCCACACTGTTGACATCTTGTTATAGCAGTGTCAAGGTTGACATTAGTCAAGACATGTTGTTTTGGACACATGTAGTCCACTTTCACCTCTGCGGTGACAAGCAGCCCTTCAAAGATCTTCATGTTGTTTACAACACCATGTACCTCCATATCAAAACCTAGCACAGTCACTTTTGACTGTGCTGTAGTGGAAATACACGTTTCCCCACCAAATTGCCTCACAGACACATTTGTCAAGTGATAGCACTTTCCATTTGTCAAAATTTCACCGCCCCATACACACAAAGCGATACCATGGGTTTTGTCTGCCACATCATAAGATCTTTTTTTCATTTTCTGGCGGGATCTGGTGAGACACATTTGGTCTTCAGTCATTTGAAGAATTTTCACCGTCACATTAACCTAAAAATTCCAATACAAACAACAAAGTACTTAATACCATATGACAACAACACACACTTACACATTACTAAAATTATACTGACAAGCAAAAGCTAAATACCATAAGTCATTTTGTCACTAATTCAATTGTATAGGACATATATTACTTACTTTATGATATATATAATAGGGGTGGAACGGTGTATTCGTATTGAACCCAAATGGTATGGGCGTCACGGTTCAGTGCACAAATTTACACGAAGAATACACAGTATAAAAATAAACAAAACTTGTGTGCAAATTAATTAATGTAATGCGGAACTACTGTTAGAGACGAACGCGCGTTCACTTCAAACGTTGGCTTTATACGCGCGTCCTATTCGCTTTGGACTAGCGTTGAACTACACGCGATAGACGCAAATTTGACGCTCTATCGCGTTTGGTGTGACCGCATAATGAACAGGCTGTCAAGATTGGAGTGTGGAGTGTGTGTGTGAGAGAGAGAGAGAGAGAGAGAGAGAGAGAGGAGGGAGAGGTGCGGACGCGATCGAACAGTGGAAACATAAAAAACATACTCCGTCATTTTGTTCATACAGATCATTAAACCTGCAGAGTGTTTACTTATATTTGTGTACACTCGCAATAAAACACAACATTGTGCTTCTGTCACACTGTTAAACTCTTGTCAAACTGTAACCTACAACTGTCACCCAACCAAAATCACACACACACACACACACACACACACACACACACACACACACACACACACACACACACACACACACACACACACACACACACACACACGCACACACACACACACACACACACATACTTGTTTTTGTGGTATACAAGGTTCGCACCGGTGTGGTGGTGGTAATATAGGGACACACCTTTCCCAATGTCCTGACAGTGATAATAAAACTATCAAAAATTTTGTTTTGATCTGCAGATCACAAATCTGACTTCAAATGTTCTATACACACAACAGAACACAACATATAAAAATGGTGGTTTACAAGGACATTCCCGCCCCCTCCTAAAATGTTCCCGCGCTATGACATAATTGTGATTTCTGGGCCCGACCTGATTATGAGGACACTCATTTTACAATACACAAAATCTGTCATTTCGGTGGATTACAGGGACATATGTGTTTTACTGGTACATGCCCACACACACACACAAACCTGATGAGATGGTGTATTACCAAGACTAAGGTGATTTAAGAGTACTGGATCTTAAACACAATACACAACTGCACAATCCAACATTATAAGGACGAGTGTGTTTTACTGGTACATGCCCACACACACACACAAACCTGATGAGATGGTGTATTACCAAGACTAAGGTGATTTAAGAGTACTGGATCTTAAACACAATACACAACTGCACAATCCAACATTATAAGGACGAGTGTGTTCTACTGGTACATGCCCACACACACACACAAACAAACAAGACATCAATGTGTATTACCAATACTGAAGGTGATTAAAGAGTGCTGGATCTACAAAAAAAAACATTACAGGGAGTGTTTTAAAAGTACTTTAATTAACATTTGGAAAACATTTCCAGATTTGAATCCCCCCCCCCCTCAAAAAAAAAGACAAAACAGCCATTTAAAACCACGGCACATTTTAAATGTTATTAAACAGGCATTGAAATATATTTGGAAAACATTTCCAGATTTAAATCCCCCCAAAAAAGACAAAACAGCCGTTTAAAACCACGGCAAGTTTTAAATGTTATTAAACGGGCATTGAAATATATTTGGAAAACATTTCCAGATTTGAATTCCCCCAAAAAAAGACAAAATGGCCGTTTTAAAACCACGGCACGTTTTAAATGTTATTAAACAGGCATTGAAATGTATTAAGATAAACTTACTGAACATGCAATTGATGCTAATCACATGAGAAACTTTTATGAGGGACTTTAGCCAAAAATAATTCTATGAGCATTTCTTCACCCTCATGTTGTTCCACCTTCTTCAGTGGAACACAAAAGGAGACAGTTCACAGAATGTTAGGGCCAACCTTAGCCTCACCTGGAATAGAGTTACAGACACAAGTTTACTGTATAAGCATGAAGTAAACTCAAGTCTAACTTTTCTCAGTCAGTTAACTCGTCTCTGTATCTCTATTCTCTCAAGTGTTTATACAGTAAACTCGTCTCTATATCTCTATTTTATCAGAAGGTGTTTATACAGTTCACTTGAGTATTTACTGTATAAACTCCTGATAAAAGAGGTCAACTCGTCTCTGTATCTATTCTCTCAAGTGTTTATACAGTAAACTTGTCTGTAACTATTCTATCAGGTGTTTATACAGTAAACTCATCTCTGTACTATATAAACACCCTCTGATAGAATAGAGGTAAACTCATCTCTGTATCTTTATTCTCTCAAGTGTTTATACAGTAAACTCGTCTCTTATATCTCTATTTTATCAGAAGGTGTTTATACAGTTAACTTGATTATTTAGTGTATAAACTCCTGATAAAAGAGGTCAACTCGTCTCTGTATCTTTATTCTCTCAAGTGTTTATACAGTAAACTTGTCTGTAACTATTCTATCAGGTGTTTATACAGTAAACTCATCTCTGTACTATATAAACACCCTCTGATAGAATAGAGGTAAACTCGTCTCTGTATCTCTATTCTCTCAAGTGTTTATACGGTAAACTTGTGTCTGTAACTCTATTCCAGGTGAGGCTAGGGTTGGCCCTAAAATTCTGTGAACTGTCTCCTTTTGTGTTCCACTGAAGAAAGTCATACAGATTTGAAACAACATGATGGTAAAGAAATGCTCATAGAATTGCCTTTTGCTCTCAAACCACTGCGGCCATAAGTTTCTTAAGTTATGAAAATAACAAAAACAACAAAGTAACAATCAAAATAGAACAACATTAAACAAGACACACAATGTAACTTTACTTGATTTGGACTTTCCTTTTTAAACTAATTCCACGATTTCTACAAAATCCCTTATGTTTTGTACAGTGCGCCTTGCCAAAACAGGATCTTCAGCACTCTTACACTGCTGGCATTCAGTCATTGTGGCCAATTTCCCTTTCGTTACATGTGCCTTAAAATGTTTCATTACAGCGCTAACTTCTGCCTTTGACCAGCACACTTTTTGTCCTCTCGTGGGTTTTCTATTTGTGCCTCACTCTCATTCTCTGTACAGAATAATTAATACGTTAGTAAGCTCTAACTATATGAAAGCTCATGTACTTACAGTGATGGTTGTATACCAATTTAAACCTCAGGTACCTTGCGAAACTTCAGTGGTTTCTTCAATGGGCATCTGATGAACATCTGCAAGAAAGTTATATACCGATCAGGAAACTTGGATGTAACTTAAATTTACAGAACTCAATGTTAACTGGTTATCAACCAGATATCTTGATGACAGTACAAACAAAATATTCAAAATGTTAGGCTGATGATATTTAATTTCTAGAATGTTGAACAGCTGCTTTTTAAAACTTGTGTTCATCTGTCAATTATCTGTGTTTGGCGAACTTATTGGTCAATCTCTAATTTCAATAATATTCTGCTAGAAAAGTTGCACTTTATGCACAATAAACTGTACAGTATAATTGTATCTATGCGTTTTATTTATGCCAATGATCTAATAAAAATGATGGGTTAAAATAATAAACAAACATGTTCATAAACTTGACACATACCAAAATCACTGGAGACACCTGCAGCTCCAGCAGGAGAATCATCCTCAGACGAGCCATCATCAGAATCACTGGCATCACAATCCGTCAAATTGATCTCATCTTGAAGAAAAAGTTACATTTAGAACATAAGAAACATCTACATATTAACATGTCAATGAAAATTAGACTACACCCTACAGTGTACTAATGGATGTATGGTACATCACATTAAGTTTACTTAAATCTTCCTATGAGTGTAAAATATCCACTGTATTGACTACACTAGGATGGACAAGACAAGTCATCTTCATTTCTATAGCACTTTGAACAATGTTGATTGTTTCAAAGCGGCTTCACAGTGATAAACGGATAATTTAAGGTAACCAGTCAGTGAATGTACACTAGGATGGACATACCTTCAATCTCAATGTCATCAAGTGATTTGCCTTGAATATTCGGAAGGCAGCCCTTTTCCATGGCTAGTAACAACTTAGAAATTTTAGCCAACTGAGTAGTGGCTTCAGGCAGCCTGTAATAGTCGCGGTGGACGCGTATATCGTGTCCTAAGAAATCTGCCACCTGATCCAATTCGTTGTTTTTCAGGTTTAGGATTTGAGAGAGAGTAGCAACGTGTTTACGCAGAGAAGTTGATCTGAGAAACTCCGGATTTTTAGCTCCACATTCACTTGCATAGGCCCTAAGACAGTCTGGGCCTCTGTAGTGACTCTGGGAGTTGGGTCTGGCAAACAAGAACTCATTAGTTTCCAGCACTCCACATTGACTTCTCTTGCTGACCAGCAGTGTCAGGGCATCGACCATATCAGGTGAGAGAAGAACTGCAACCTTCCTTCCCCTTTTCCCCCTGATCTCAACACGACTAAAATGGCTGCAGAGTTTCTGTTCAAAGTTGCTCAGGCCCATGGCAACATCATCATGAAGAGAAGAGCTGTCCCTTTCTTTGAAGCCTTTGAGTGCCATTTTAGAGACCTCTCCTGCACGTCTGCGGTTAAAAACGATGATTTTGGTGAGCGTTGCTTTAGCTAGTTCTGCGTAGCTTTGAGGTGACCCAGTCTCTTTTTAGTTTCTGAAATGCTGTGTGTGAGGTCTTCTCAAGGAATCCGATGAAGGCACTGTACGTCCTGAGTGAAAGGCAATGTTGAAGGCTTGTTAAATTTTGCCTCACTCAGTGTGACTAAAGCAGTGTGTGAAATCATCTCCGACCACTTTGAGGAGTAGAGCTTTTTAAAGGTCTCTGTCGATGCGATCAGTTCCTTGTCCTCAGACATCAGTGCTCTGCAGTGAATGATTTCACAAATCTTATTTAAAGAATGCCCCAATTTTAGTGCAAGGCTTGGACATTGATAGCAGTGACTCTCGTCGTCATAGCCAGACACCCTCTGGACTGCTCCAATGAGTCTGTGGAAATTGGCAGGTTTCAAAGCTTCTTCAAGACTGTATATAGAAAACTCTCTACGCAGAGTCAACAACAATCTTCCAATTTCTCTGAGTTTTTGACGAATGTACTCAAATTTGGTTGGGTCATGTCCATGCTTGTTAAAGAAAGACTGTGCAAGCTGAAGAATACTTAGGTCATTTTTGACAACAGCAGAAATGTCATCCAGGTTCATCACACTTAAGAGTTTCCAAACTCCTTGAGATATTGGCTGACTGAATGAAGACTCTGCCATAGTTGCCACACCCAAAACTCTGGTTCTCCCTTGGTTTTCACTGTCAGACGCTGGTTTTGAGGAACATCTTTTCAAATGACGCCTATAGATCTCTCCGTACAAACATCCCTTTGCAGTACATGCAATGCACAAAATGCTTTGAATCACGTTCTTTTTTGGCGCACGTTTTATTTTAAGGGCCCCCTCTCCAGACTGTAAAACGTCTGTGTTATGCTGATAGTTGCCCTTGTTCCTGAGTTTTTCCAGCATTGCTTTACGTTCTTTGGAGTGCACAGGGAGGGACAAAGCCTGCCCAACTTCAACATCAGACATATGAGTTTTCAAATGGCGTGCTAACTTGGACTGAGGTTTCCCGCAGATGTAACAATAGTTCTTACTATTTGTTGAACAGGAAATCTTTGCTGATTGCTCACACTGATCTGCTTCAGACATACTGCTTTCTCTCCCTTCCTCTCTCAACGTTGCTGCCCTTTTTGCATTCAAAAGCTTCTCAGTACTGTCCGCTATGTTGTGTGATTGGAGTGATGGCATAACATCTGTTGACCTGCATACCTCTGAACCTTGCTTTTTGGGAAGGTGGCATTCAACTGTCTCAGATTCATTTTCGCTCTCAACATCAGTCAACAGCTCCTCATGACATAGCAAGCCAGACTCTTCATTCACACATGCTGCTTCCCTGACCTTTAAGACTGGTTTCCCTTTGTCCTCAGATAAAATCAGGGGGGTTACATCAGATCTCAGGGGTTCACTAAACTCAGAGGATGCAGCTCCCTGTATATCTGAGAGGAGTTTCGCTTGATCATGTCTTGCTGGTCTTGTTGTCAGTTCAACTGAACTGTCTGACTGACTGTCTGACTCAGACTGTGGTATGTATTCCTCATCTGACTGCTCGTCTTCCTCTGAACTTACTTCCTATTGTCAATATACTTGTGATTAATTTACAGCAATAATAGAAAGTTAATTTGTAAAACTGAAGAGCAAACAATATAGAATTAAACATTATCTTACCAGTGACGACTTGTTTCGTGTCCATTTGTGAAACTTTGAATAACAGGACATGTGCCAAAAACTGGAGCACACTATGAGAGAAATCATGTATCAGGACAATTTCAGCTGTTAACATTTGAACTGCATTTAGGTATAGAATTCTCATGTTAATTTACTATTACCCTCTTTTGATTATTAATAGTTTTTAGTGGTGTAATAGATCAAAAAACTAACAATGGTTTTGATCTATATACAGTTTTTGGTAACAGATAGGATATTATTTTAAGATCATGAAAATAAAATAACAAAGAGGTGTGTTTTTAAATGTAACTTTGCTTTACATGTATTACTTTAAGCACATTTTAATTATTTTTATACCACAGTAAAAACTAATAGCTGAACCAATAATCTGATAATAACCTGCAACAATTTTGATCTTAAATCTTAAATGAATGATTCTAAATGAATTAAAGATATGTGATACTTTAAAAGACATTATACTGAACATTTACATCTCAGGCCATTCCACTTCAGTGAAGCAACAGGTCCCACACATTCAGCACATCGGTCCATGCTTGATATTGCTGAAGTGACCACATCATGCTTGCAGAGCTGTGAACAAAAACAATTGTGAAAGTGAAATACTGAGAAAGGGAATATTCTAAAACACACATGTAAAACTACATCATGAGCTACATGTTCATTAATCGTTTCATTTTTTTGGGGGTGAAAGGGAAGCTGTGGTCACATCATTAAAAAAACACCACTTGCAATCATTAAAGAACATTCACATTACATTGCTTAAATGGTATTGGTTGATATTAGACATTGTCTAAATAAGGATTTGTGTTACAGCATATTACTGAAAAGAGCTTATCAGAAAAGGCTGCATGCTCTTTACTTTGAAACAGAGCACAATAGACTATTTACTTAATTTCAATCCATCAGAATTTGATATGGGCACCAAGCCATATCGTGCTTTCAATTTTAGTTCATTTGACAAGTATTCTTTGTCTAAAGCAATGTCACAGAACACAATGTCTAATACATTTTAGGTTATTATTAAAAGTGGAAAAATATTTTTTGGTTAATTCGGTTCAAACTGGGGCAGGACAGATTAGACTGTGTTGGGCCAGCAGAGTAAAGGCAATTAAAGGGCAACACTGTAAGTAATTTAACTAAAACATGTAAATACCTCCTTGACTTCTTCAGTAGGTGCACAAACACTGTGCTCCTCATTTAACAAGTACTCTTTGACAGGAGGTATCTGAAAACAATGAAAAAAGAAGGCTAATGTGGTGAAGATGCACTACAATAAACTAGTATTTCTTAAAATGATGCAATGGTCTTTTAAATACCATCTCAACATCCTTCTCAACACAGTCTTGACCTTCAAATGATAATCTGTCCTTTTCAGGAGTCACCTGGAATTAAAGAAAAGAAAAAAAACTACTAAACAATATTACAGACAGGATTCAGAGATTATCCAAATAAAGCAGCGTCACAAGCTAAGTTTCCATTCACTTGTCAATCGAATTATCAGATTGTATGTTTGGTAAAAAAAAAAAGAAAAAAAAAAAAAAAGAAAAAAACAAGAAAAATTTAATAAAAATAAAAACTCAAAAGCACAAACGAAGCTTTAAAGCGAATAAAAACCTGTGCATAATGACATCACATGCTTTTTTGCGATCAAACTGGTATATCGAATTGATTTGAAACATTAAGGCGTTTCCATTCATTTTCCAAACATTTGCAAACAAAGTTTTGTTAGATAAAATGGATCGCGCAATCTACCAACAAATTATCAATATTGCACAAGTTGTAATAGTGCTTATGTGCCAGCTGATAGCGACATATTAAGCTATAATAAGAAAACAACGACACCATCAACACACGTGATGATGATGCAGATCGCTAGATGTATCGTTGCATCATAAGGGACATTTGTGTCGGCACTTCCTGACAGTGCGGCATAACTTGTGGCAGTCTTCACCATTCTGACCTGGTGCTGTTTCCCAAAACCATAGTTGCTAACCTTTTAGCAAATTTGTTGGTGGCAATGCAATTTCCCATTGCCAACCAACAAGTTGCTAACTTAGTTAGATAACTTAATTAGCGACTATGGTTTTGGGAAAACACCCTGTAGCCTAAAGGTTCGTCTGTCTACCTTGGTAGATGGTCAATCTCAGATTGAATGAAAATGCAGTTCATATATGAAGATCTCTTTTCCAAAACGCAATAAATCCATGTCAATAGGTTTCAGGAAAATTATGTTTTACCTAGACCCACACAATTTGTGAATATTCAATTTATCCTGTTAAAATGTTATTATTATTATTATTTTTGGCTCAGTCTGAACATGTTGGACAATGTTTATCAAACAACAAAATTGTTGATAAATCTAAAGTTAAAAATATATATATTTTCAGAATGCAAAACCAAACACAAAGCCTATTAAAGCGATTTTTTAAAAATTGCATATTAATTTTAATACATTTTTCATTAACACATTTCCTGTATTTAATTAATAAAAAAGTAAATATAGCAGACGAATAGATAATCATAAGATAAGGCTACAGCGCCTAAACTAGAGATTATATCATTGTGAACCAAACTGTAGCCCACTCGCCTCACAGGCCTAAAAAACTTTTATCTATTATCTACTGAAAGCTGGTTCTTAACAGAACCATCCAAAACAAAATAAAACTATGTAATCCGTATGAAATGTGTGTTTCTCTCTGGCGTGCTTACTACTGCTAAGATCACAAGTCAGTATCAACTACTTCATCTTTGCAGCCGACACTGAACACACTTGTTTATTGATAAACAATTAAAATGTCTCATTGCCAAGACAGAATATGAGAGGCACAAACAGGGCTGAAATACTGGGCAGAAATGAACTAAAACTTTTTGTTTTGTGGCGTGTTGCAACCATAAAATGACCTAAAACTTTATCGCAATTCTTTTTTTTTTTTTTGGCAAATAACGTTTACATCAGTGCTTATCGCATAACCCATAAATTGATCAAGATAAAATCCAATGAGACCGAACACATTTCATGAAGTTGATATTTCATGAATTTCAATCGAATTTTACTGTTTCCCTAAGGCATTTTTTATTCTTTATCACTTAATTTGAATAAAAATGTGTGGATGGAAACATAGCTAGAGACATACCTTTTCCAGTCCTTCAGTGGATGCACAGACCCTGGATTCAATTAACACTGACTGATCACTGACAACTGTCAACTGAAAACATGAAATAAAAACAAAAATAATAAACACATTATGAAAGAGCTACTCAAACAAAAGATGGGTAATGATACCATTATTAGATGATGCCTGAACAAATTCAGGTATGATTGCACATTTTCGCCCACTGGGTAATTATAGTGGGCAAATAAAGCCATAGGTTACAGCAGTGACTTTTTATTTCTCACATTTAAAAGAGGGAGAAATATTAACGTGGTATTCATGCATTTAGTTAAAACTCTGAATGACCATTACCATTTGATTTTTAGAGAGAGAAAAAAAACAATACCTTATGTGCATCTCTGGCTTCTGACTGGGAATGAGGGTTCACTTTAAGAGTGGGGGGTTCAACCTCACAGAGAGTCTACAAAACATAAAATTAGACATTTGAAACACTGGTGTAAATGTTAAAAGCCTAGGTTGCAAAAACATCTTTGCTACATTTGCTCATTAATTGGGAATCAAAAACAATTCCAATTCTAAACTATGATACTAACGGTCAGGAATTGTATACCAGTTATAAAATCAACATTTAAATTCCTCCGATCTATTTCTTTGTGTGCATTTTAATATGACTTTGAGCTATTCAAGTGCTAGCCCCATGCATTGTTTCTGTGCTGCACACACACACATCCAAAGCACACTCACAGAAAAGGTGTTCTAATGTTCATTTAAACCATAGACTCATGCATTGCTCTTCTGTACTGCTCACACATCAAAAACAACATTCTCAAAGAAATCCACCTTTGTTTTTTTTTGTTTTTTACCTTATTGGAATCAATAAGAATTGGAATACAGTAGATATGCAGAATAGGAATGAATAATTAAATGATTACCAACCCTACACATTCTCTTTAAGCACAACTCACACTTACCTTGTCTAGTCCCACAGTCAGAGTAGCACAATCACTTCCTGATGAGAACTGGGTCTTATCACTCATCTGAAAATATGAAATAAAAATTCACATACAGATAAAAGTTATAAAACATTCATAACATATTAAATTTATCAAAGGGAGAACGTACAGTCAGCCAGTAATTAATGCAAAATATACATGAACTGGATGACCAGGGTACCTCATTCAAAGTTACTGACCAATAAATGCTGTATATGCACATGCAAAACTTGAGATAATACAAGTAAATAACAAAATGGTTTAATTGCAAAACAATATTTCAATATAAGAGGAATGTTTAAGTGTCACCCAAGGTAATGTTAATGGCCTTTTATATGACTTATATTATGCGTGTGTTCATTACAGTATGTCTGTGTTGTGTGTAGCTTTACACCTGTTTTACGAGGACACTCGAGTATTATGAGGACATCATACGAACATGTTCTTGATGTTTAACTTGACTGAAGAATGTCAGTGTGTGTGTGTTAGTTTGACAGGTCCTGGTGTATGAGGACACTAGTTTTACTGGGACACTGGTAACTAGATAGATTTGGACGGCACCCCAAGTTCAAGTGTGTGTATGTATGAGAGTGATACAAGACAACACACCTCTGCCAGTTGTACAGTAAGCGATCAGGACTCTAATTTTTGCACAAACAATCATAATTCAGTAACTGATAACTGTGGCAAACAATCCGTTTCTGACGAACACTGAAATATGTTCTATTCTTAAAGGACCAAGTAAATTATTCAATTAAATTCTTGGATACCTTTAGGTTTGATGTATCTTGTTTGGGTCTCAACTGAGTCATTTCAGTTGTCATCTGAAATAAGTTAAAAAACAAATAAGAAACAAAATATTACTTGACAAAAAATACTATTGTAGAATTACTTATTGAAAGTCTACTTTAACCAAATAGGCTACTTTATTTACCTTCTATAATGATACAATTTTATCTAACAAGTACAATTATGAGTATTCAATATTGGCATGAACTGTCCTTGAGATGTCCTCATAAAACAGGTGTAAAGCTACACACAAATTGACATACTGGTACTGTATATCAACAGACATGTAACGTAAAACATAAAATGCATTATATTCGACCTTTACTATTTTTAACCTTTGAAATAATCCAATAAATAAAAATCGTTATAGTAAAGGTTTACATACCTTGCATCGCCATGGCCACTCAGAATCCCCATAATTATATGTGATCTCTTTCACCAGCGCAGATGTTTCTTATAGCAAATAAGCATAGGTGAGGTTTTCCATCCACACGTAATCGTCTTCATCTTGCTGTTCGGATTAATATGGTCATCATTTACAAGTCTACCTAGAGAGGAGTCATCTCGGGCTGCGTCAACACTAAACAAAATGGGAGTTCAACAATCATTAATGGAGTCTTATTCCTGTTAAAATCATTTTGACATTAAAAACATAATATAAGCTCTGAAAACCTAGGAACATCAATGCGTTTAGAGCCTGAACCAATATATTGGCAGGCCGATATTAGGCATTTTCCTAACTATCGGTATCGGCATTTATAATTGCAGATTAATTAATATATTTTAAAAATGCAGGTGCGGTGATTCATGTAAGGGTGGTGCTGCCAATAAAGCACATAAAAGCTGTCACAAAGAACTGGCAAAAGTAATGATTGTGAATACATCAAATCTAGCAAGGAGACATTTTAAATTATAAATAAACAAGTGTTTTCAGTCAGTGTCGCTGCAAAGTTGACAACACAGACTCGCGATCTTCGGTGAACATGACAGAGAGAAATGCACATTTCATACGGATTACAGCAGAGAGCAGTCTGTCTTCCGTTTTGAATTGTTCTGTTTAAAAGTAGACATTTCAATATAGACATATTTCTCAGGTTCATTTATGAGACGATTTGCCGTTCATGCACTGGCACCTCCGTGTTGAGATTATCTATTGTACGCTATATTTACTTCTTATTTATTAAATCCAGGCAATTGGTTGATGAAACAATGATTAAAATGCCTTGCCTGAGCACTATTGCACTAAAGTCTCAGGCATGTTAGTATTTTCACCCAAAACAAAAAAAGGTTTTAAGCTAGTTATTCAAATATATTTTGCTGTAGTGTGTCAGTAGGAATGATCAGTTTACATTTACAGATTTATTTTGCCATTAGGCATTAAAAAAAAAAAGTGTTTGGTTCTGGTTTCTAACCGAAGTCAAGAATATCTATTTTTTTCCCAATTAACCTCTATTAAATAAATCAAATAAATATTTGTTGTGATAACACTGTGTTTAAAATGGCTTTTGTCCAGGTACACTTGCACAGTTTTTCAGTTAGATTTACAGGAAGGTTTCTTTAAGGGTAATTCCACCGGTGGAGACATGAATATGTATTGAAAGTGGGCCATATATGTAGTAGAATAGTATCATAAATTTCTAATTTGGGTCCTTCTTGGCCGATAAAAGGCAGAAAATTACTTTTTAGTGCTTGTGGATTGTAGACAACAATCCCCATTACAATGCTCAGCTCCGCAGGCCACTCCCACGTACTCCGCCCATCACTGTAGACTAGAGTTGAGTTCCACTCTACGTGACCGCCTGGAAATCATTTCGCACAATGAAGTCGGATAATGCGCGTGAATATAATATGACGACGTAAGAGCATCAAGGCGTTCATCTGCCAATGGATTGGCGTGATTCTATATGGACTTCAGAAAATCGGCACACTTCCACACGTAATTTTACACGTGAAATGCAGCAAAACCTTGGAGCGTTTTGTCTTCGGCATCTTCATTAATCCCCTCGCTATCAGACGTTCCGGGAGTCTCCCGCATATTCATAACAGCTCCCTGATGCCCGCAAATGAGTTAAAATCCCGGAATCTAGAAGTGAGTGAGCGAGAGCGCGCATGCGAGAGAGATCAGACTGTGCTCCACACCGTATAGTGAGAGAGAGAGAGAGAGAGAGAGAGAGAGAGAGACTTTGCGTGTGTCTCTGCGCCTCATGACACAGAAACCCAGGCACAGAAATTTTCGTACAATGACATAAAATGACGATTTTTGCGTCATTGTAGGAGGAAGTGAAAAGGGTAAATAGCGGATTTCTCTCATCTCAGGGGAAAATGAGAGAGTGCTGCACGACCATTCAAAAGTATGACTGGACAGTCCCTCCAGGATTTCGCGATGTCGCGATCGCAACTATTAACGCAACTTCAACAAATCCACGTGAATTCAGTGCGCCTTGCAATTTTGAAAAATCACCGCAACTTTTCTGCAACTTTGACCAATCATCGCGCCGTGGTCTCCTGCAAAGCGTCGTCATACATCAGCAAACTCACTTGTTTTGTTAAGAAGATGCAGCAGATGTGGACTGCCAACGTCTCACATTTAGGCTACCTACAAAAATAACAGAAAAGGCCAATATGTTGCCAACTTAGCGTCTTTGTCGCTATATTTAGTGATATAAAAAAAATGACTAGAGACAAATCTAGCGGCTTTTTGGACAAACCTCAGTAACCAAATGTTGCCAGCACAATCCTGCGAGCACGAGGTTTGCTTTCTCCCTGCCGTCACACCTCTCTGCGTGCCTGTTCAGTGAACGGCTGAGAGGAGCACACGGCAGCTGACAGACGCGAATGAGCAGTGTTGTTTCCACGGACTTATCGCTGCTTCTCTTTTGTTTTAAAGAATTGAGTTTGACCGTTTTATTTTCCTTTCTTTTCTTGTGTTTATCACTTGTAATAGGCTACTCACTATCACAGTGCATTAGTTCACCCAGTTCCCGAACTCTCTCAATTCAGAAAATTTTACAAATAAACAATAGCTATAGCCTACTCGTTCTATTGTCTGACAAAAAAAAAAAGGAAATGAGAACAGCTTTATTGGATATGCGGCTATATTATATTATATTCGCTATATTAAAATACATTATCAAGCTTTTGATTCTTCCACCATTTAACTTTAGTGGCTATTCCTAAAACTGTATTTTGCACTTTATTAGTATTGGCATCTTTCAACATAAATGCTGCTTAATGTTTGTGAGGTTCTACACATTAACTTTTTTGCAGGTGCAGATCTTGTTTAAAAAAAAAGAAGCTTAGTTTGTTAGGTTTTGCTGTGTCTTTAAATCGTCTGTTTTGCCTTTTATACGGTTACTAAAGGTTAGTTAGTGAGTTTGTTCTCATTAACGTTTGTTACAAAGTGTGTGTGACTTTGTCTCTGAAGTCAATTCTGGACTACAATGGAGCAGATGCAGATGATGAACAGTGTTTTCTGTGGGACATAATAAGCCCCTTTGGGTGGACTTTGGACTTTTCTCTCTTAGTAAACCTATAACATGCACAAAAAAATATAACAACACAATAAAGTAAAGGGGAAAAGCCAAAATGCATAATATGAGCACTTTAAGTAAAAATCTTTCTACCTTTGCCGTTTTAACCTCTAAAAACATGCAGAAAAACATCGCAACTTTTAAGAAAAGCGGCCGCAACATCAGGCATTTTAGGCCGCAACAATAACAGAAAAAGCCCGCAAAATCCTGGAGGGACTGACTGGATTTCTAACAATGCAAATGGGTGGAGTGTCCCTTTAAGCATCGGAGAGACGTTTCCGCAGTTTCTTCACGTAGCCTAACCCCAGACAGACTCGCTGATGTGTTGTCAGACTCCATGTGCATTTATAAATCTTACTGGATTATAACAATTAATGGCAAAATTAATGTGTGGAAACGTAAAAAAAAAATTCCTTAAAGGGATGGTTCACTTGAAATTAATTTTTGATATGTTTTATCTTACCTCAAGGGCATCCAAGATGTAGGATGATGTCTTTGTTTCCACAGTATTTTGATATTTTTTTGGTCAAACTGTTCTTGTCTGTCAGTCATATAATGGAGGTCTATGGTCACCACCTCAAAGAGCATGCACAGAGAAGGCACGGGCGATCTGAAGGCACAGGCGCTTTGGTCTGCACAAGCGCTGGAAAGCGCCGGAAGTGATCTCTTGCGCGGTTGCCAAAAAAAAAAAAAATCAACATTGGCTGTTGATATATCGAAATCATCTTCCATTGCAATTTCCTGTATATCTAAATATGTTTAGATCATCACAGTGAAGGGTAACATTTCTGAAAAATCTGTGTAAACAATGAGTGAGGTACACACGTGAGTGGTCACTTCCGGGGCTTTCTGGCGGGCTTGCGCAGACCGAAGCGCCCTCGCCCCTCAGAGAACTTAGACATGACCGTGATTACAAGAGGTAAAAACGATATAAATGCAGTTCGTTTTCTCACAAACCGCTCGTTTCGTGTCTTAGGCCATCAATGTGTACTTATAGTTACGAGTCAATAAATCATGTTTAATCTGGACTTCTCTGTGCAAGCTCTTTGTGGTGGACCCCATATACTTCCATTATATGACTGACAGACAAGATTGAAAACTTCACAGACAAAATTTAAAATACTGTGGAAACAAAACCTCCTACATCTTGGATGCCCTTGAGGTAAGCTAAAACATCAAAAATTAAATTCAAAGTGAACTATCCCTTTAAGGACACATTAGAGCAAAATATACAAATAACTGGCTTAAAACCTTTTTTTTACAGGGTGAACATATTAAAGTGCCGAACACTTCTGCATAGTACGGTCCATTTAATTTCAATACATGTACATACCAGAGGAGTTTTCCATCATAACGAAACTCAAACAAGAATACTTTGAGAGCGTCATGATATATTCTTTGCCTCCGCTCACATTCTTCTTTGTTTATGAGGTCTCCTCTGTATTCCAGCAGGAAGTCTCCCTTCTAAACTCGGTGCAACTGAAAACACCTCTCCCTAAACAACATCAGTAAATAAGTAAAATTATGACAGTAAATAGCATAACATTATAATGTGAAAAAAAAAACTTAATTATTTAACTGACCTTTGTAATCATTAACAAATCTGCCATCAAGCCCTTCTTTATCCTTTTTTAGAAGTGTAGTGAAGGTCGTAACGTGTGTCGTGTAACTGCACTTGACTACGCCACTCCAATTTAGTTTGGGTAGGAGATCCCAAATCACGGGTTTCCCACTCGGCTATTCAATTAAATGAATCAAGGCAAAATTACTATTTCAAAGTATTACTTTTATTAGATACAATGATTCTGATCTCATCTGCTTTCACTCAAGACTGGTCAACTGTAAGCTTGAGAGACAGTAGTACAACTAGGGGAGGTAACACATCACTTCAAAAAGAAAATACACACAATGATGAATAAATACAATAAACCCCAAAAAGAAAATAGAAAGTTTCTTCGAGCCACTCTAAACACAAAAAAACACACTCTGCACACACCACACCGGTATAAATTCGAGAGTGAACGTCTTCCCCCTAGTTTCTGTGCTCACAGCTATCAATAATGACCTGGTTGCGGTTCACAGAATCCACCATCCAAAAAGTACAACTGATTAGTCATGGGCCAATCAAAAATAAAAAAAACAAAACAAACACACAAATCATGAAAACAAAAATAAAGGTAGGGAAAAACAGTGGTCAGTTGCACAGGACAGATCAAATTCTACAAAAAGAAAGAAAAGTGAATATAACAAAAAACACACTCATTAGAACCACTGGAATTAAAACATGACATTGAATACTAGCACCACAGCATAATATCATTTCCAACTAGGAACAACTTGACCATATATTTATTTCAATCATCATGGTTAAAATAATGCTAGCCATTCAATCATTACATCAATGGAAAAATACCTTTTAGCTCACTTCAGAAGCCCCAGGGAATAAAGCAGCGGTTAATGCCCCTCGCTCATCCAGCTCCACATGGCCAAACGTGAGAGCCTTTAAAGCAACTTCTCTACAAAAATCATTCACCCCAATACATACAACACAGGGCTGTCACAAAAAATCACTTTAAAAAACATAACTTGCTTTAAAAGTATCAGCACTCACGTGTTGTGATGATAATTCAGTATTCACCACTCATCCAGCCAACTTTCAGCATTGGGGCATTTAGGCCTCACTTCTGAAACAATCCAACTACATCAAGGCAATGAACCGATTAGGTACAACTGGCCCATTTGCATTAACATTTTCACCCAACATCACTGGCTCTTGGCCAACATCTCACAAAAATTTAAAACCTCATAAGTATACAAAAACACTTGTTAAAATCACCCTACCAGAGCTTGTTCTTCCAGCGACCATGCCAAACAATTCAGCTACTGCAACTATTCCTCTTACAGGAAGTAGCATATTTAAAGGGAAATTACACCCTCTATACATACCCTCAGCAGTGCCCCCTAGTGACTTGGCTACATACACCCCTGTCTTAATAGTCACCGTCCCGGTGAATAACCTAAAAGAAATCACTACTGCCAAGGCCTAAAGGGGATAGTGAGAGAGCTAACCTCTGCTATACCATTAAACACATTCTGTGCAACAGACTGGGGAAGATGAAAAGGATTTTGATGTTGGCCTGCTGTCCTACGAGTGGAACGTCTAAGGGCAGGACTAGTCTGTTCTGGCTGACCAACTGATTGGTCTCACAGGGCACCCTACAGGAATATCTACCAACTCCTGCTCTGGTGTGACTGCATGCAACTGCACTCCCATGGGTTCTCTTCTACTACTGGGGGAGTGGTCTCTTGTTGGTCTTTCCAAACTAACACAATGATCTAATAACTGAGGGCTAGAATCAACCTGGGCACCCATTCTAGTTTGAACCACAGCTACTTGTGGCTGACTTTCCCATTCTGGTTCCTCAAGACTCACTTCACTAGACACGACTAACAGGGGAAGCTGAAACACTCCTAGTGGGTTGAAAAGGCCTATCTGTGCCCTGGGGCACCAGCTTAAACTCTGAACGGTGTATGACCTTAATCGGCCCATCTTTTCCCTGTGGTCTTATTTTATACAAAGTCCCCACTTCATCAGTGCAAGATACAATTTCAAACACGATAGAACTCCAGACATCCTGGATCTTGTGGCGACCATGAAAGTGATTTCTACAGTATACTAGAGTGCCAGAAGGTAGTATGGATATGGACTCAGTGAATGAGGCCCTACGGTGCTCAGCTGCAGTCTCCAAGTGCCTACAGGGCACTGGTATGAACAGAAGACAAATACTCTTGATGCTGAGCAACCCAATCTAAGGGGTTACACTCTTCTTCAGGTTCATCCCTGACTGGCCAAGCAGATGGTCAACAGGCAATTTGGGTTTCTGCCCAAACATCAGCTCATAAGGGGAGTGTCGAGTCGATTGGTGCACAGTTGTATTATATGCAAAAAGGAGCTGAGGCAACAATTGTGGCCACTTTCGTTTCTGTTCAGATGGCAAAGTACGAAGCAAATCATGCAATGTCCAATTAAAACCTTTCGCATTGGCCATTGCCCTCAGGATGATATGGGGTTGTTCTACTTTTAGAAACACCATAAAGGTTACACAAGCGCCTCAGACAATTCCCCTCAAAACTACGCCCCTGGTCTGAGTGAATCCTCTTTGGCACCCCATAGACATAAAACCATTTCTCTGTCAAGATTTTAGCAACAGTACTTGCCCTTTGATCAGGTGTGGGATAAGCTTGGGTAAATTTGGAAAAAACATCTGTTACAACAAGGACATTTTCCTGCCCATTACTAGCTCTGTCCAGAAACTGTAAAATCAATTGCAACTCATTTCTAGAGGCTCTATTAGCTAACAAGCTCCCCAGATATGTTCTCACCTTGGGTTGTGAGGCCTTGGCAACAGAACATCGTTCACACTCAGTGCACCATTTCTTTACATCTTGCCACATATTAGGCCAATAACACCTTTGACGTATAAGATCAGTAGTCCGCTCTATCCCTTGATGCCCATGATTATCGTGGAGGCTAGTCAGCACCTCTACTTGGAGCCTTTTAGGTAGTAACAACTGCCAAACCATCTCTTGAAGACGGCACCTAAACGGTTCTATACAAAACCCCATCTACCTCTTGTTATCCTGTTCCACTGCTTACCAACTGTTGGACGTCTCCCTGGCATATTCTTCAACTCAGCCACTATTGGGCGCGATCCCTGCACCCAAATGGTAAAAAGGTCTTTATACTCGGATCTGCAGCCTGCAATGCTCTCAAATCAGCCTTACTACGGGCAGGAACTGCATCCAGCTGCTGATAATTCCACCACCTGGGGGCTGGAGAACCAAGTGGTTTATCCTGCATTAAAATTGACTTAGGGACAGTAATCCCTGAGTAATGCTCTGTCTGATTGAACAGCAGGGGCAAGGGTAACCTGAAGCACATCTGCATTAC
>JAQIUQ010002139.1:0-22927 GCA_030378365.1 Hybognathus amarus
CATCCCACACCTGATCAAAGGGCAAGTACTGTTGCTAAAATCTTGACAGAGAAATGGTTTTATGTCTATGGGGTGCCAAAGAGGATTCACTCAGACCAGGGGCGTAGTTTTGAGGGGGAATTGTTGAGGCGCTTGTGTAACCTTTATGGTGTTTCTAAAAGTAGAACAACCCCATATCATCCTGAGGGCAATGGCCAATGCGAAAGGTTTTAATCGGACATTGCATGATTTGCTTCGTACTTTGCCATCTGAACAGAAACGAAAGTGGCCACAATTGTTGCCTCAGCTCCTTTTTGCATATAATACAACTGTGCACCAATCGACTCAACACTCCCCTTATGAGCTGATGTTTGGGCAGAAACCCAAATTGCCTGTTGACCATCTGCTTGGCCGTAAGGATGAACCTGAAGAAGAGTGTAACCCCTTAGATTGGGTTGCTCAGCATCAAGAGTATTTGTCTTCTGTTTATACCAGTGCCCGTAGGCACTTGGAGACTGCAGCTGAGCACCGTAGGGCCTCATTCACTGAGTCCATATCCATACTACCTTCTGGCACTCTAGTATACTGTAGAAATCACTTTCATGGTCGCCACAAGATCCAGGATGTCTGGAGTTCTATCGTGTTTGAAATTGTATCTTGCACTGATGAAGTGGGGACTTTGTATAAAATAAGACCACAGGGAAAAGATGGGCCGATTAAGGTCATACACCGTTCAGAGTTTAAGCTGGTGCCCCAGGGCACAGATAGGCCTTTTCAACCCACTAGGAGTGTTTCAGCTTCCCCTGTTAGTCGTGTTAGTGAAGTGAGTCTTGAGGAACCAGAATGGGAAAGTCAGCCACAAGTAGCTGTGGTTCAAACTAGAATGGGTGCCCAGGTTGATTCTAGCCCTCAGTTATTAGATCATTGTGTTAGTTTGGAAAGACCAACAAGAGACCACTCCCCCAGTAGTAGAAGAGAACCCATGGGAGTGCAGTTGCATGCAGTCACACCAGAGCAGGAGTTGGTAGATATTCCTGTAGGGTGCCCTGTAGACCAATCAGTTGGTCAGCCAGAACAGACTAGTCCTGCCCTTAGACGTTCCACTCGTAGGACAGCAGGCCAACATCAAAATCCTTTTCATCTTCCCCAGTCTGTTGCACAGAATGTGTTTAATGGTATAGCAGAGGTTAGCTCTCTCACTATCCCCTTTAGGCCTTGGCAGTAGTGATTTCTTTTAGGTTATTCACCGGGACGGTGACTATTAAGACAGGGGTGTATGTAGCCAAGTCACTAGGGGGCACTGCTGAGGGTATGTATAGAGGGTGTAATTTCCCTTTAAATATGCTACTTCCTGTAAGAGGAATAGTTGCAGTAGCTGAATTGTTTGGCATGGTCGCTGGAAGAACAAGCTCTGGTAGGGTGATTTTAACAAGTGTTTTTGTATACTTATGAGGTTTTAAATTTTTGTGAGATGTTGGCCAAGAGCCAGTGATGTTGGGTGAAAATGTTAATGCAAATGGGCCAGTTGTACCTAATCGGTTCATTGCCTTGATGTAGTTGGATTGTTTCAGAAGTGAGGCCTAAATGCCCCAATGCTGAAAGTTGGCTGGATGAGTGGTGAATACTGAATTATCATCACAACACGTGAGTGCTGATACTTTTAAAGCAAGTTATGTTTTTTAAAGTGATTTTTTGTGACAGCCCTGTGTTGTATGTATTGGGGTGAATGATTTTTGTAGAGAAGTTGCTTTAAAGGCTCTCACGTTTGGCCATGTGGAGCTGGATGAGCGAGGGGCATTAACCGCTGCTTTATTCCCTGGGGCTTCTGAAGTGAGCTAAAAGGTATTTTTCCATTGATGAAATGATTGAATGGCTAGCATTATTTTAACCATGATGATTGAAATAAATATATGGTCAAGTTGTTCCTAGTTGGAAATGATATTATGCTGTGGTGCTAGTATTCAATGTAATGTTTTAATTCCAGTGGTTCTAATGAGTGTGTTTTTTGTTATATTCACTTTTCTTTCTTTTTGTAGAATTTGATCTGTCCTGTGCAACTGACCACTGTTTTTCCCTACCTTTATTTTTGTTTTCATGATTTGTGTGTTTGTTTTGTTTTTTTTATTTTTGATTGGCCCATGACTAATCAGTTGTACTTTTTGGATGGTGGATTCTGTGAACCGCAACCAGGTCATTATTGATAGCTGTGAGCACAGAAACTAGGGGGAAGACGTTCACTCTCGATTTATACCGGTGTGGTGTGTGCAGAGTGTTTTTTTGTGTTTAGAGTGGCTCGAAGAAACTTTCTATTTTCTTTTTGGGGTTTATTGTATTTATTCATCATTGTGTGTATTTTCTTTTTGAAGTGATGTGTTACCTCCCCTAGTTGTACTACTGTCTCTCAAGCTTACAGTTGACCAGTCTTGAGTGAAAGCAGATGAGATCAGAATCATTGTATCTAATAAAAGTAATACTTTGAAATAGTAATTTTGCCTTGATTCATTTAATTGAATAGCCAAGTGGGAAACCCGTGATTTGGGATCTCCTACCCAAACTAAATTGGAGTGGCGTAGTCAAGTGCAGTTACACGACACACGTTACGCCTCACTACATTTGGCGTAGTCAAGTGCAGTTACACGACACACGTTACGCCTCACTACAAAAGGCTCAAGAACTGAAACTTCTGGGGATCTGACACTTCTGAGGGACTCGCACGCTTCAACCACCCTGGATAATTTGGAGAGCACTTCTGCCTCAACCGTCTTGGACAACGTAAACTTAAACATCACTCAACCAATACATGGTAAAATATAAAAGGCACCGACATACAAAATGTGCACACCAAAAAGTAAATGTGTTCATAATAAAAACAATTATTTATTCTTGCCTTCACAGAGACGACAGTATGTGAAGTGGTGCTTTTATCTGAAATATATTTAAATTAATTGTTTTCAGATTCCCAGCAGAACACAGCACTTCAAGTGGTTACATCCCAAACATCTTCGAAGTCCTCCACTGTAAAGAAAGGTAAATACTGTAAGCATGTGGATACACCACATTACTCTTTTAGAAGTGAATGAATTTAAGTTAAATTTAATGAATGCCATATACTATCATAACTACTAAATTATCACGACTGGAAATGGCTTTCAGGTATCCAAATCACAAGGCTTAGGCTGAGTCAAGGTACACAGAAAAAAGGTCAATATAACATTAATACCCCTTTTCCACCAAGGCAGTGCTGGTGCTGGTTCAGAGCCGGTGCCTACGCGCGAACCAGTTTTTTGTGTTTAGACAGCAGAGGTGGAAAGTAACGAATTACATTTACTCGCGTTACGTAATTGAGTAGTTTTTTTGTGTACTTCTACTTTTTTTAAGTACTTTTACTTAAGTACATTTTGTTTGAAGTATTGTACTTCGCTACATTTTAAATCATATCCGTTACTGAGTAAAAAATAATAGTCCACGGGAAAAAAAAAATCACACTCCGCCGGAAACTACTGCATTGGTTGAAGGGCGGGAGAACAAACGCGCAAGAAAGGTGACGCAGACCCATAGACAGACCCAGCTGAAGCTGAAAACGAATCGCGCTCGAATTCTTATGAAACGAATTATGGCCCGTAAGAAAACACTTTGAAGGAAAAAAGCGTGGTTGTCCTCGAGGATAGATATTTATTTGCAAAAAATGTGGACGCAAAGTGGCTGCAAAAGGAGCTAGGACACTACCCCTCCTGCAGATAAAGGTATGTGCCGATTAGCCTATAACTTAAGGTCGAGTGACTTACGTGATGCAGAGGGAATCCCGAAATCCAGTCATGAAAGTGGAACTATTCACTTAACGCAGATATCATGTAAAACATGCAAAGTAATGGATAGATACATGGAAAGTAGAACTGTGAAATAAATCCAATCGCAACCTGGTCTGTGAATATAAGCACGTAAATACTGCATGCATTTGTTGTGCTGAGCTGCGCTGCTTTTTGTCTACTAAGTTAACTTAGTACATACTCAAGTATGCGTGACATTCATGGTGTTTTCGGCGTCTCGCAAACAATTTATTTGAGAATATGAAAATTTCCAGAGCTGCTCTGAGAGAATGCCTAATGGCCATTTTCATAATTTTATTTGAGAAAAAACGTTTTTTTTACACTTCTACACTTTTGGTCTTCACTACAACCCGTCAAAATAAAAGTTGGGTTTTACCATGAGAAATTATGACAGAAATATATTACTATTTTAGGCATACAGTAGAACGTAGCCTACCTCTCAAAATAATAATAATAATAACAACAACAATAATAATACATTTCATTAAAGGAATATTTTTTTTGTCCATGGTTTGATTTAGTAAATCTGTTTTTGCAGTGCTTCCCCCAAAAATAAAAGGGCACAAGTTTAAATTTACATTTGATTACCACCGTTTTTGATAATATATTTGTATTAAATCAAAGAAACATTAATGTTCTGAATAAAATACATTTCATAGGACACTATTATTCTTAAACATTTTAATAAATAATTAATGCTAAAAATAAGTTGTCATTATCAATTATCGAATTTAATTGATTAGACATGTTTTATTAAAATTTTAATAAACAAAAACAAATGGTTTTAAGTTTATTATAATTAAAAGCATTTGTTCAACAAAAGAAAAACCCTGTTTTCATAATCATTTTAACTGATGATAATAATAATAATAATTTATTTATTAATTGATTAATACTGTAAACCATGGTATTTTCTGAGACGTTATCAAACTGTGAAAATCTCATACCATTATAATCCCCCACCCCGGCGTTAAAAAAGTAACTCAGTAACTTTTACTCTGAGTAAATTTTAAATGAGCTACTTTTTACTTTTACTTGAGTAGATTTTTAGACCAGTACTTTTACTTGTACTTAAGTAAAATTTTATTGAAGTAGTAGTACTTTTACTTGAGTAGCATATTTTATTACTCTTTCCACCTCTGTTAGACAGCCAAAGAACCAGTTTTCGGCCAGGAAAATTGGTTCCAAAGCGGCACCAACTCTTTGCTGGACTAGAATTGTTCTTTTACCACGTCATGCTTACGTCAGGGGTAGGGATGCACCGAAATGAAAATTCTTGGCCGAAACCGAAAAAGAGGAAACCAAGGCCGAAAACCGAAACACCGAAATAATGCCAATTATTAGTATCATTGCATTTATGGCTATGACTGTGTACAAACTTTACTAAAATGAAGGCATTGCAATTGCATAAATTAATATAACATTTTCAAAGAATAAATCAATTACAAACTATGCAAATATTTATTTTGCACAGTGCACAGTATAAAATAAAATTCAAACTAAAATGTTTAACTTGACCCCACTCATGTGTACACTAAATAATAATCTACTGGCCTGCAGAAAGGTTTTAAAATGAAATGTTCTCTCAAAAACAAAGCAGAGTGCAAACTTCTCATCACACCAGCACCCAGTTTGCACGTCTAAATTAGTTACATTTTAAAAATTTAGCATACAACAGCATAAAAGCCCTTTTTAATGAACAATGGTCCATGTTTGATACAAATGTACATGAAACTTAATGAAACATGTTTAGTGAATGTAGAAAATATTTAAGAGAGCATTAATTTAGTTCTATACATACATACATGCATGTTCCCAATTCCCATACATATTTGTTTGTAATGTCACAAGTAATAATCTCAGGGTTTACTGGGTTTTACATGATTGTTTTTGTATTGGTAGCTGAATACTAAAAGAAATAAACATTGTCATGTGTTTATCTTTCTTCTTCTCACCGATTCCTAATGGTTAGAGGACAGTTTTGAGTCGTCCACTGTCGTTTCAAGGAATAGTACAACGGAGAGCGCTGTCAAGTATAAACGCCTCGACCGTTTGGAGCGGTGCGCGCGCTGTCTGTGGAGACTCGCACTGCCTTGTTTATACTTTCGCCTGCCTCCATAGCGCGAGTCTCCACAGACAGCGCCGCGCACCGCTCTTGACCCGCACGCAACCGGAGTGGTCGTCATGGCGGCGCGCATTGTTTAGAGCAGATATAGGTGGATAAACAAGGCTTCCGTCTCCTCGCGGCTTCAGATACACTGAAATGCGTCCACACCTCAGACACGTTGCTTCAGACAAGCACGTGCGGCTCGCGGTTTCTGTTTGCGTCATCACAATATTTCGGCCGTATTGTTTCGGTGATAAAAGTCTTCGGCCGAAAACCGAAAATGCACTTTTGGGCCATTTTCGGCCGAAATTTTCGCGGCCGAATGTCGGTGCATCCCTAGTCAGGGGCAGGGTTATTGTCGAACTTCCTCTGGAACAAAATCTCTGTCTATAGTAATCCAGACGAGCAGCACAAATGTGTTCCAAATGTCTCCTTCTGACCCCAATATAGACCATTTCACAAGATGTCAACAACACTGGTCCAGAAGCACTTCCTGTTTCAGTTTGTAACTGTTTTCTTTATTTCACATGTAAAGAAAACATTTTAAAGATGTTTATTTAACTTTTTGATTCAGTTTTAAATGTTCTGTTGGTTGTATTTTATCCCAGCTTTAATGTAGTGTTAAAAAACTGAAACAGGAAGTGCTTCAGGACCAGTGTTGTTTACATCTTGTGAAATGGTCTATAGGATTGCAAAGCCAGGAGAAACATTTGCAGACAGACGATGTAGTCCAACATTGTAGCTCTTATGCTTGAAGTTTGGAAAGCTAAGACGTATGGCAATGTACACAGTGACTTAACGACATCTTGCGCTGGGCTCTCTAGCCAATGGGAAAACACACAGGTCCAGAGAAGGTTCGCAAGTTGAACCAACTTTGAACCAGTACCAGTTCCGAACCAGTTATTTTTTGGTGGAAAAGGGGTTTAGGAGATTAACACTGGGAAACAAACTATGCTGGAGCACTGACTGATACAGATGAGACGAATTAGCATCCACAAATAGGGACAGACGTGAAATAAAACAGGAAATACTAAACGGAGAGAAAAAACATAACTTATCGGGAAACGGATTTAGTATAATATTATTTTTGATCAAATCCTCAATGTTTCACTTTAGCAGAACCATTGTTTCATCTTTAAAGCCACAATATGTACTTTTTCGGCTTTAAAAATAGCAAAGAAACTGTATCTATGTTATATATTTCTATTAGATGTGTACTTACATTATCCCGACAGTTTCCACCAACTTTCAAACACGAAGAAATTTATAGTTTAATTCGAAGAAACGGGACGTTTCTTTATTTCCGTTTCGTCGTCCGTCTATGGCGTCATATAACCTTTGACTCCTCTATTTTCTCTAACTTCCTTGCGAAACCACCAAACACAAAGGGGAACACTGGACTACCGCCAAGAAAGCATAGAAAATGACGAAGAAAAAAAGTAAGACGTATTTTTATGCGTGTAAATCACGTGCCCGCTCACGAGCGCTCACTCAGACGAGATGCACTGTCCCCGGTGCTGCTCGCGCATATAGCGCTGCCCGTTCCGGTCGTCTCATTCAAATCAGCCAACTGTTGCTGTTAGCGAGCCGCGCACATTGAATACTCATATGAGTCAGGTTCCGAATGTACGTGCCCGCTTTAGCGCGCTCATGCTTACTAAATAAACGCCTCACCTGCGGTGCAAGCTCTCACTACATTCACTTTAGCACATAGTGATGCATAACGCAAACCCAGTCAACGTTTGACTGCAGTATCTTACGTGCTTATAAAATCCGGTGTGCCCTATATGAAAAATGTTCTAAAATAGGTCATTCATTGAAGGAGCGTAAAATAAATATTTATATTCGTCTGTATTATAGTTATGAACCACGATTACGCTTTGCCTGCACGTTCTGCTGCTACAGCCAGCTCAGTATAAAGCTCAAACGTACGGGTGAAAGATATGACCCGAGAAGGGTTTGGCCACAGGAGAAGCATGACACAGATAAACATTGGGGTTGCATTTAAAGCTTCTTGACAAGCTAAATCTACAGAGAGATTCCGTATATTTTGTAAAAACGATCATGTCATGTCATGAGCTGAGCTGGTTGTCGATCGACAGCGACAACAACTCCCATGAGCCCACGCTCTTTCCTGACGTCATCAAAGTACGTCTTTTGTTATTATGTTAAATGAGTGACCCCTGGTGGCCAAAAAAATTACATATTGTACGTTTAATACATTTCTTTTGTTTACATTCGACAGCTGGGAAGGCGAGGAGCAAGTGGACAGGTAATGAAGTGAAGGCTGTGGAGCGGCACATGATTCATTTCATAACCAGCTGCAAGGTGCCAGGTAAAAAGGACTGTGACTCCTGTCTCCAGGCAGAACCAGTGGCTCTGAAAGACCGAGACTGGGCTGCAATCAAATACTACATTCACAATAGAATCATATCAATGAAAAGGAAGATGTGTAAGTAGAGGTTTCCAAACCTGTACTGGAGTACCCCCAACACTGCGCGTTTTTTATGTCTACCTAATCAGGTGTGTTTAATTAGGGAGACAAAGAACACGTGCAGTGTTGGGGGTTCTCCAGTACAGGTTTGGGAACCAATGAACTTGAACATGCCAACTGTGGTTGAGGGGCAATTTAATTTCTGTTGAACTTGGTTAGAAAAATGCTCACTGTGTACTGTTGTAATCAGTGTCACCTTAGATATCCAGTGAAAATGAGTTTCGTTTTGATATTCTCATTTTAATTCAAGGATTGCTATTGATGTTTTCTTGTACAAGCATGTTACAACCTAGTTTTGACTTAGGCTGCCATGTTGACATGTATTCATGAGGGCTATTAATGATATGTTTTCTTTTATCCCCAGCCTTCAGACACTTTTTTTTTTCTTTTCTTACTACCTCTGGATCATATCATAATGCATTGTTTCAAGTAACTGACAATCTCTTTCATAGAATAAGGTTTAAATGTATATGTAATCTATACTCTCTTTGTCAACAAGCAAGGACTTTAAAGGGATACTCCACTTTTTTTGGAAATAGGCTCATTTTACCACTCCCCCAGAGTTAAACAGTTGAGTTTTACCGTTTTCGAATCCATTCAGCCGATTTTCTGATATTTAGAAGAATATCAGTAACCAGACAGTTTCTGGTCTCATTGACTTCCATAGTATATTTTTTTCCAACTATGGAAGTCAATGAGACCAACATATGTCTGGTTACTGATATTCCTCTAAATATCAGAAAATCAGCTGAATGGATTCGAAAAGCGGTAAAATTTCGACTGGCGAAGTGGTCAAATGAGCCTATTTCCAAAAAAAGTGGAGTATCCCTTAAGGGATTGTTACTTTCAAACATATTTCCCAAGTTTTCAGTGTTTTGTTTTGGACACTAAAGAGAGTAGTTCTTTCATTTCAAATAAGCTGTCTTTTGTATTGCCTTATCCTGTATTGTGGCTGGTTGTTCAATGATTTAAAAACAGTTGATGAGGGTTGCCATTTCTTAATTTTAGTTAAGCCCTAGTCCATCCATATGCAGCATTGGGTAGCCAATGAAAGTCAATCATTTTCATACTTGTACCTATTTTGGTTAAGCTATGAATACAAGTAAGAAAGACCTGATGTGTTTCCTCTTTCTTTCACATAACATCTACTCTGAAATCCATGAATAGACAATGAGACATTTGAAGACCGTAAATATGAAAAATGTTTACTGAAATTGAGCATGACTATATTGTACACCGCTGCTTCTAATGTAGAAAGAAATTTCAAACATTTAACAGCAGCCAAGTTGCAAATAAGCACCCTATTTTATTCATTACTGAGTCTTAATAAGTCATTTAAACCTGAAAATGTAGTGTTTCTATGGTCTTCACAAATCACTTAAACATGAAATGACAGTGTTTGTTGCTATGACCTCATAAGTCACAAAAACCCAAACATGTCCTCACAAGTAGCATAAAAATCAAGTCTGCCCAAAATATAGCCTTAGACAAAATCTCAACAGATGGATCTATTCCTAGAAACATTGGTAGGAAATTATTTGAAAACCATGTCTGTTGGACCTTGGGAAAGGCATGTCCTAATATTTCACGTCTTTTTCACAAGTCCCGATATATCATGAAAACAAGTATGTGTGTGTGTGTGTAGGGGGAGGGGGCTTAATCATTTCACTGTGTGTCTGGCCTGCTAAAGTAAATACATTTCTTAAGCCTGGTATTTTTTAAATAAGTTTTTATTTTTATTTTTTTATAAGTAAAGGCATATAACCTGTTTAATTGTAGTGCATTGACAATAGTTTTATATAATTAGTGTATTAATTAAATTAACTTGGTCCATAAATCAAAAAAGTAAGTAAATAAATCAAAAAGGAAGTGTGTTAAAACTTCTGCATACATTAACTGATCTTGATGAAACTTCAGCAGTGTGTTCGTTGTAAGAGGCCGATCACATGGATGTGACTATTGTGAGTCAAATATATAGCGCCACCAACTGGCAGCAGAAAGTGTTTCACTTTCAAAGTGCTTTGAAATCACACTCTTACTTTTACCCGATTTGCTTCAAACTTCATCTGTATAATGTAAACACATGCCAGATGAAGAGCTGTGAAAGCATTATTCAATATCTAAGATAATGTTGCCATAGCAACGCATCAAACTTTAACATTCCTTTTTTTTATGATTTTGAGTCTCTTAGCGGCTTTTGGGGCCCTTAATGGGTTTGAAAACTCTTGAAACTTTGCACACAGGCCAGATCCCACAGCCATCAGAGCCGGGCTGAAGATGGTACCCGGGTGTGGCAAGGGGGCTAGACAGCGCCCCCTGGAACGGGGTCCAAAAACTTGGTCCATAAATCAAACACGCTTGCATGTAATAATATGAAACTCAGTACACATGTTGATCTCATCGTTTCATATATTCATATATTCTCCTCAAGCCGGACAACTTTCTAATTTACACTCATGAGCTAGGACCCACAGAAAGTCAGATATTTTGGTTTGAAAATGTTGAGTGTCTCTCTGAGCCTACACTTCTGTATGGCAAGCCCTTTTAACATTTAAAAGTTAAAAGTTTGACTATTCGTAATTAACATTGTAGATATCAACAACGTCTTTCTAGTCGTAATTACATTTTGGATAGTTTGTATTATCATTTAAGATATCTGTAACGTAATTGTGACTAGTCGAAACGACAGATAGAGTATGGCAAACCATTTTAACATTTAATCATTTTAACCTACTAGTCTCTATTTTCATGCTACTAGTACTTATTTTTAGATACTAGTATCTATTCCATTAAGTACTAGTACTTATTCATTAGCTACTAGTGCTTATTCTTTAGATACTAGTGCCTTTTCTTTAGATACTAGTGTTTATTCTTTAGGTACTAGTACCTTTTTAAAGATACTAGTACTTATTCATTAGACACTAGTCCTTATTTATTAGATACTAGTACTTATTCATTAGATGCTAGTCCTTATTCATTACATACCAATGCTTATTAATTAGTTACTAGTACTTATTCATTAGACACTAGTACTTATTTCAATGGTGACTAGTAACTATTCTTTTGTTACTACTAGTCACATTTTTTCCATTGACTTCTATGGTGATCTGTCATTCAGATATCAACTATTCAGTTCTGACTAGTATGTTAGTATGTATTCCAATTGTGGAATACATACTAGTATGTATTCCAAAGCAGGGGTTTCGTTTTTGCACGTCGTGCAGAATAACCCTGAAGGCACCGAGGTGGCGGTGCCACCGGCTTTATATATATATATATATATATATATATATATATATATATATATTAGAGCTGTCAGTTAAACGCGTTATTAACGGCGTTAACGCAAACCCATTTTAACGGCGTTAATTCTTTTATCGCGCGATTAACGGTCTTTTTGTCCTAGCAAACTTTGTAGTTTTTTCACATACTTTTGCAACAGGACGCGGCATGCGTCCTGATCCATTTCAGCGTCTCGCGCTCGTCATCCACTTAAAGCCGGCTCGCAAGCCCATACGAGTGTGTGCGTCGTGCCTGTTGTTTTGTTTCCGGTCTAGCTAGATCCGCTTGCGCTTTGGTCGAAGAAGCAACGAAACGTCCTCGCGCGGCGCAAGCCATTGAAATGAATGGGTTTCAGAGCGCAGCGCGAGGACTGTTTTGTGCCGCACACACTCGTTTCAGCTTGCGAGCCGGCCAAATAGTAACGTTATGTTTTGAGTGGCATGACGAGCGCGAGACGCCGAAATGGATGCCAATGAGATTCTGAATGTAAAGTTTACTTTTAAAAAGTTGCCAAATTGTCCCATTGACAAGACCAAAGCGATCTGTATGTTTTGTCATTATGAACTGAGCTGTCATCATCGCAGCACGTCCAGCCTGAAACACCACTTGATGATGGCCAAGCAAAACACACACACAAACACAGATGATGCAAATTCTCCACCCCCGTCAATATCAGGACCTCGTCAGTATTTCTTTCACCCTTTTATTGATGGACAGTGTTGCATTGTGTGAGAGATTATTTAGGCTATATATGTTAGAGTGAAATTGACACTATTCCAATGTTATTTTCAATAATAATAATTAAAAAAAAAACATTTGCACTAAACAAGCCAATCCACTTTTCCATGTTGATAAGAGCATTAAAATTAGAAAAAAATGTATCAAAAAGAAATCAAAAGACATTAAGAATAGATAAAAATGTGCGATTAATCGCGAGTTAACTATGACATTAATGCGATTAATCGCGATTAAATATTTTAATCGTTTGACAGCACTAATATATATATATATATATATATATATAGCTGCGAGCAGCGATGGAGGGCCAAAGCCGGCGGTACCGCCATCCCGGTGCCTGGAAAGGTTGCGGTGCCACCGGCTTGGGCCGCGCAATCGCTGCTCGCAGCTATATTTTTTTTTTTATTTTTTTTTATTTTTCTAGCGACTATTCGGGCACTTTTGGGGCCCTTAACATGCTCGAAAACTCTTGAAACTTTGCACACGGGTCAGAACCCGCGGCCATCAGAGCCGGGCTGAAGCTGGTACCCGGGCGTGGCAGGGCAGCTCGTCAGCGCCCCCTGGAATGGGGTCCGAACACCTGGTCCATAACTCAAACACACTTGCATGTAATAATATGAAACTCGGTACACATGTCGATAGCAGAATTTCATCTATACCTCGCGTTCTTACTTTTTACCCCAGCCCAACAGGAAGTCGGCTATTGAGGTTTTTTTGTAAAACACACGCAATGAACTTTTAAATACTCCTCCTAGAGCTCTGATCCAAATTCGACGAAACTCGGTCAGCGTGAAGTCAAGACATTGAGGATGAAAGTTTGCGTGGGGATTTTCGATATCTCGAACGGTTTGGCCGTGGCGAGGAAACGAAACTATGGCGAGAAACGTGAAACAGGAAGTGTGTCATAACTTCAGCATACATTAACTGATCTGGATGAAACTTCAGCAGTGCGTTCGCTGTAAGAGGACGATCACATGGATGTGACTATTGTGAGTCAAAGTTATAGCGCCACCAACTGGCAGCAGGAAGTGTGTCACTTTCAAAATGCTTTGAAATCACCCTCTTATTTTTACCCGATTTGCTTCAAACTTCATCTGTATAATGTAAATACACGGCAGATGAAGACCTATGAATGGATTCTTGATATCTTTGAAACTGTTGCCGTGGCGACGCATCAAACTTTACCATTCTTTTAGGATGCATTCTTTTAGGGATTCGAACATTTGTCCATAAATCAAACACACGTGCATGGATTAATATGAAACTCGGTACACTCATAGATCACATCAGGCCAAACAACTTTCGTGCTCTAAGTTTCACGACAGTTCGAACGGATAGTCGGGAATTATGTTTTTTTTTTAAATAAATGTCCTAGAAAAACATCAAATTACAACCCATGCTGTTACCAATCACCACCAAACTCGGTGTGCATGAAGTCAAGACATTGAGGATGCTAAATTCCAGACGGATTTGTGATATCTCGAACGGTTTGGCCGTGGCGGATTTTTTTGACTAAAAAAGGACACATAAAGTGTGTTATAACTTGGTTAGTTTTACTGACAATTACAAAACTTGCCGTGTATATTGTTCTATTCAAGCCAAACAACTTTCTAATTAACAATAATAAGCTCAAACCCACAGAAAGTCAGATATTGTAGTTTGAATATGATCATGCTCTTTCTGAGCCTAGGCCTGTCTTTGCCTGTGTGTGTGTGTGATGATGATGTGTGTGTGTGTAGGGGGAGGGGGCTTAATCATTTCACTGTGTGTCTGGCCTGCTAAAGTAAATACATTTCTTAAGCCTGGTATTTTTTAAATAAGTTTTTATTTTTATTTTTTTATAAGTAAAGGCATATAACCTGTTTAATTGTAGTGCATTGACAATAGTTTTATATAATTAGTGTATTAATTAAATTAACTTGGTCCATAAATCAAAAAAGTAAGTAAATAAATCAAAAAGGAAGTGTGTTAAAACTTCTGCATACATTAACTGATCTTGATGAAACTTCAGCAGTGTGTTCGTTGTAAGAGGCCGATCACATGGATGTGACTATTGTGAGTCAAATATATAGCGCCACCAACTGGCAGCAGAAAGTGTTTCACTTTCAAAATGCTTTGAAATCACACTCTTACTTTTACCCGATTTGCTTCAAACTTCATCTGTATAATGTAAACACACGCCAGATGAAGAGCTGTGAAAGCATTATTCAATATCTAAGATAATGTTGCCATAGCAACGCATCAAACTTTAACATTCCTTTTTTTTGATGATTTTGAGTCTCTTAGCGGCTTTTGGGGCCCTTAATGGGTTTGAAAACTCTTGAAACTTTGCACACAGGTCAGATCCCACAGCCATCAGAGCCGGGCTGAAGATGGTACCCGGGTGTGGCAAGGGGGCTAGACAGCGCCCCCTGGAACGGGGTCCAAAAACTTGGTCCATAAATCAAACACGCTTGCATGTAATAATATGAAACTCAGTACACATGTTGATCTCATCGTTTCATATATTCATATATTCTCCTCAAGCTGGACAACTTTCTAATTTACACTCATGAGCTAGGACCCACAGAAAGTCAGATATTTTGGTTTGAAAATGTTGAGTGTCTCTCTGAGCCTACACTTCTGTATGGCAAGCCCTTTTAACATTTAAAAGCTAAGTTTGACTATTCGTAATTAACATTGTAGATATCAACAACGTCTTTCTAGTCGTAATTACATTTTGGATAGTTTGTATTATCATTTAAGATATCTGTAACGTAATTGTGACTAGTCGAAACGACAGATAGAGTATGGCAAACCGTTTTAACATTTAATCATTTTAACCTACTAGTCTCTATTTTCATGCTACTAGTACTTATTTTTTAGATACTAGTATCTATTCCATTAAGTACTAGTACTTATTCATTAGCTACTAGTGCTTATTCTTTAGATACTAGTGCCTTTTCTTTAGATACTAGTGTTTATTCTTTAGGTACTAGTACCTTTTTAAAGATACTAGTACTTATTCATTAGACACTAGTCCTTATTTATTAGATACTAGTACTTATTCATTAGATGCTAGTCCTTATTCATTACATACCAATGCTTATTAATTAGTTACTAGTACTTATTCATTAGATACTAGTACCTATTAAATAGATACTAGTACTTATTCATTAGACACTAGTACTTATTTCAATGGTGACTAGTAACTATTCTTTTGTTACTACTAGTCACATTTTTTCCATTGAATTCTATGGTGATCTGTCATTCAGATATCAACTATTCAGTTCTGACTAGTATGTTAGTATGTATTCCAATTGTGGAATACATACTAGTATGTATTCCAAAGCAGGGGTTACGTTTTTGCACGTCGTGCAGAATAACCCTAAAGGCACCAAGGTGGCGGTGCCACCGGCTTTATATCTATATATATATATATATATATATATATATATATATATATATATATATAAATATAGCTGCGAGCAGCGATGGAGGGCCAAAGCCGGCGGTACCGCCATCCCGGTGCCTTTAGGCCTTTAGGCACCGGGGTTGCGGTGCCACCGGCTTGGGCCCGCGATCGCTGCTCGCAGCTATATTTCTTCTTCTTCTTTATAATTATTTTTCTGCTACCTTTTGGGCATTTTTGGGGCCCTTAACATGCTCGAAAACTCTTGAAACTTTGCACATGGGTCAGAACCCGCGGCCATCAGAGCCGGGCTGAAGCTGGTACCCGGGCGTGGCAGGGAGGCTCGTCAGCGCCCCCTGGAACGGGGTCCGAACACTTGGTCCATAACTCAAACACGCTTGTATGTAATAATATGAAACTCGGTACACATGTTGATCTCATCGTTTCATCTATACTTCGCACTTTTACTTTTTACCCCAGCCCAACAGGAAGTCGGCTTTTGAGGTTTGCTTGTAAAACACACGCAATGCAAATTAAAGTACTCCTCCTAGAGCACTGATCCAAATTCGACGAAACTCGGTCAGCGTGAAGTCAAGACATTGAGGATGTAAGCTTGTGTGGGATTTTTGATATCTCGAATGGTTTGGTTGTGGCGAAGAAACGAAATTATGGCGAGAAAACGTGAAACAGGAAGTGTGTTATAACTTCAGCATACATTAATTGATCTTGATGAAACTTCAGCAGTGTGTTTGCTGTAAGAGGCCGATCACATGGATGTGACTATTGTGAGTCAAAGTTATAGCGCCACCAACTGGCAGCAGGAAGTGTGTCACTTTCAAAATGCTTTGAAATCACCCTCTTATTTTAACTCGAATTGCTTCAAACTTCATCTGTACAATGTAAATACATGGCAGATGAAGACCTGTGAATGGATTCTTGATATCTTTGATACTGTTGCCGTGGCGACGCATCAAACTTTACCATTCTTTTAGGATGCTTTTGAGACTCTTAGCATGCTTGACATTGCATGAAACTCGTCAGACACATCACATTTATTAGCCAGTAGACATGTGCAAAGTTTCAGAAACGGGCGTGGTGCAGGGACTAAATAGCGCCACCTTTTGACAAAAGTGGGGGTGTTAGTTTTATCTAGAGTTACAAAAATCGGTATGTATATTGTACTCCTTAAGCCAGACAACTTTCTAATTTATTGTTATTAGCTTGGACCAACAGAAAGTCAGATATTGTCGTTTGAATATGGTGAGCGTCTCTGTATGGCAAGCCCTTTTAACATTTAAAAGCTAAGTTTGACTATCCGAATTAACATTGTAGATATCAACAACGTCTTTCTGACTAGTCGTAATTACATTTTGGATAGTTTGTTATTATCATTTAAGATATCTGTAACGTAATTGTGACTAGTCGAAACGACAGATAGAGTATGGCAAGCTGTTTTAACATTTAATCATTTAATGAAAGGGCCAAAGCCTGCGGCACCGCCACCCGGTGCCTTTAGGTAACTAAAGGAACCGGGATTGCGGTGCCACCGGCTTGGGCCCACCATCGCTGCTTGCAGCTTTAATTTGATCTTAAGTTTCTGTATGTCCATTAGAAAATGAATTACATGCTCATACTTTTAATTATGCCTGATAAGAATTTGTAATCTCTGTGTTTAAATGTTTTTTTAATTATAATCCTTGTTTTGTAAATCGCCATGACAGTGAAAAACAGGGTGCAGCCTGTAGCCCACCTAACCTTCCATCAAAGGAGCAAGCCTAGTAAGACATTTTATGTGTATAATACTGCTATAATAAATCTTACGGTTGATGTGCCTTTTGTTATTTTGGTTGTAACCTTTTTAAATCTTCTTGAAGTTTCAGTAAGAAGAAAGCTGGCCCACCCTCTCACCCCTTTTTTAACTGCTCCAGCCCATCCCACATCATCGTGTAGTGAAGGTTAGTGTCCCCTCTATAGTAAAATGCATCAAATCCCTAAACTCAAGTAGACACAGTGTACTACACAGGTCCACAGCGCATACCATAGTTTGATGTTCCAGATACGGTTTTTGAGTTTATTTTAGTAGTGTGATCAGTAAGCCAAGGTTTTCTGTCTTTCAAAGAGGCAGCAGTTCATATTCAAGAGGCGCCGGGACTGGAGGATTGGAGGACTGAAGGCTTTCCTGACTGTAAGCTATTTAAGACGCAGACAAAGAACACACTGACCCCCACTCACAAACACACACACAAAGATGCAAAGATGCAAAGCATCTTCTATGCAAAAAAAAAAAGAATGACAGAAAAAGTTTGAGAATCACTGATGTGGAGTAACTCTGGGTTAGCTCTGTTATTTTGAGATTAAATAGATAGAAATATTAAATTAGAAATATAGAAACTGCTGATAGAAATTAGGGATGTCAACAATTAATTGACAATCGATTAATCTCGATAATACATTTAATCGATAAAACTTATCGATCATCAATTAAGCGGGATCATGCACTTGCGTGCTGCTCAACCGCAAAACATGTAAGCGAGCGCGCCGGTGTGGTGAAGTGTTGAGTCCCACTGAATGACATCGGAATGACACATACCGGAGTTGTTTGAGACTATTTTACACCTTCATTACTACTAAATTTGCGTGTGCATTCGCATCCTTTTGTTTTGTGCAAATTTAAGTTGTAATAGTTTATTTTGTGTACGCCTATATATCTAATTTATCTCATATTGGATGCATTTGTTTAAGAATTGACGTGCTCTTTAAGGCGCTTCGCTCAAACGACAACGCACTAATAATGACTATTGGGACTGTCATATTTAGGGTTGGGTACCGAAACTCGGTTCCAATAGGGAACCGGTTCTGACGTAAACGGTAACCAGACCGAATAAGAATGAAAACTTCGGTGCCTGATTTCGATTCCTGAGTCTATGGCATGAGGCGCACACACACAGTCTCTCGCTGTCTCCCTCTCCCAGCTAACACACGACGTAACAGTTACGTAATTTAATCTAACTTGAATCCAGTTAGATTAGCTCTCTGGGGGAACAGATAGGCAGTCAGGTAAAACACTATTTAAAATTTACAGGTAAAACACTATTTAAAAATGAAATTGTTTTAGTGATTTTTACCACATACAAACACATTTTTGGGGTCAATGTTTTGAGAAAGACTAAACAAAATGACAATACAATTACACAACAGACAGGCGTTACAAGTTTTATTAAAACAACAAATGTAACAACAGAACTAAGTTGTTACAGAAAATAAATAAATAAATGGGCAAATAGTTTTAAAGCAAGATCAATAAAAAGGGGTAAAATCTGCAGAGGAGATGAGATTTGCATTTTAGAGCCAGAGTGTGAAGATGAATAGTTCCAGCACACAAAAGTGAGAAAAATATTCAACAGCTCTCCCAATCAACTAGTGATGAGTTGTTCATTGCGTTTGTCATGTGACAAATGAATGAAAGACTCGAAAGTTAAAGTAACTATTTAGGTTCCCTGTAAATTATTTTTGACTGCATTATAATGATTTCTTAATTCATAATATGATCAAGATTGTGTACAGTGGTTACTCAACCAGAATAATACTTTTACCGTCGTCGCTCCGCGGCGGTGAAATTCGGATCTGTATTTGCTGCCTTTTACCGCTAAGCGGCGCTACAATCACAGACTTTGAAATGTGTCCGTTTATTCTCTCTATTGCGTAATCTAACGCCGCGCCGCGGCTCATTCAGAGCGATTGAAAGCTGGTAACAGATGAATTCAAGTGAAACAAACAAATTCATAATCACAATACTGAAATTAAATTGAATAAATAGTAAAAACATTACAACATAAAACATTGCAACAGAATATATATATATTAGGCTACCAATGGGGCTAAGGAAGAGCATAAGACGAGACTTAATTGTGTCCAGACGGTAGCTCAGTGGGTAACGCAACAACATAAATCTCACTGCGCTTCAAGCGATCCGAGATCGAATCTCACTGTGGCCAATATACTGTTGGCCAACTTCATTTATGTTTTTATGTTTTATTATGTTTTATGTTTTACGTTCTTGATGCTTAAATATGTAACTGTTTATTAGCGAGTTCATTAACTGTTTATTTATTTAATGTCAAGCGTTTTGTTTAATTATCATCAATGCCACTTTAACGTAAATTTGCTAGATTCCATGTAGAGCCGCTGCACGACCAAACTGATGAGGGAAATGAAAATACTTTTTTTTTAAAGCTGATCGCGTCAGAAAATGAAAATAATGATGCTCGTCTTTAATCTGCTAAATTATTGTTTTGTGAAGTTGACTGACAGTGATACCTGGCCATAGCAATGGGAGACTGATTTTGTTGACTTGACAGACTAACTAAGTAGTATTACTTTCAATATAAAAACAAATGAAAATGTAAAAGAACACTAAAATTGATTAAGTTTGAATCCCGAACAAACATGGTCTACTTTTTTATTATTAATGCAGAGAGATTTGTCAATAGTTCTAAAACTTTTTTACCCCCCTTTTTTGTCTAGCCTATATTTTATATTTATAAAATAAAATTACCATGCATTTCCATTTACATTAGGGACCTTTTTATCCAACAAAAATGACTGAATTAACATCTGCATAATAATAATAATAATAATAAAAACACTATTTTTTTCTTGTAAAAACACAATTTTTTTATTTCAATTCGAAAAAGAAGTTCTGATAAAGATATGTGGCACTTGCCGTTTTTATGGCTGTGAAATGTGGGCGGGGTTGCAAAGGTGTGAATCAAAAGTGAAAACCATTATGAAACGATCAGAGGCGCCTATTCAAACCGAGGGGCACGTGCCCTTTCAGATTTTTGAGGCAAATTAAATTTAAATGTAGCCTACTTTAGCTTCCAAAAGACTTCCAAAAATATATAGTTTTATTTGAAATGATCACACCGGTAAGATTAGAATGGTCAGTGCCCCTGTCATCGGCTGATAAATTTGTTCTAAAAAAGAACAAATTTATGACCTAAAAAAGAAACACTGTCACATTAAACATTTATCTTATCATAAACATTGACTAGTTGTGTGTGTGCGTCACCATTAAATGTTTTAGATTTTTTTTTTTTCGAATAATGTGTTGGATTTTACATTCTGTATTTTTCGGGGATTTTATTGTAGGCTACTAAATTATATTATCCATTAATTAACTTTTTAGCATAGACCTAAAAAAGAAACACTGTCACATTAAACTAGCTACATCTTGCAAGCTTTGGAAGTTAAAAGTTATATGCATTTTTTTTATTTTATTCTTATGAAAAATGCACAAAAATACAATTTTAGATTTTTATATGAATATATTTTCCAAACCATGTTTTTTAATCTAAAACTGTAAGAACATCATATAGGCTAGCTATAAATCTAAAAACATATATTATTTTTATTTATTATTATTTTAATCCATAAATCCATAAGTCTAAAAACCATAATCTATATTTATATACGGATGCTAAAATTATAACAACGTCAACACGAAGAAAAATTTATTACATTAGGAATATATTTTTCTAATAAATACATTCTCTGGGAATTTATATTTCAAGTTGTGACAGCAAAAAAAAATGGAATTCCCATTTTTTTAGGGCACAAATGCTGGGTTACTATTTTTATTGAAGTAAAAATTGTCTTTCCACAAAAAATTGTCTTTCCACAAAAAGTTGCGTCAAGTCCGTCTAACGTTTTTCTTTAATGGTTGAGAGACATTTATCTTATAAACATTGACTAGTTGTGTGTTCGTGTCACGCGTTAAATGTTTTAGAATGTCAAACACCATTCAAATGCAAAATATGCGCCCTCCCCCACTTTAAGCTAACTCAAGCAAGCTCCTGAGATGAGGCTGGCAATATGTTGTTTTTTCCCCGGCTCACAACTGAGCTCCCAAGCCTCAAGCATTAATGCGGAGGCACATGAATGAAGGATCTCCATATGATATGCTCATATTAATTTTAACGTACATATTTCCAAAGTCTTGTTTCCTAAAGTGTTACATTAAATGGCGAAATATGTGTGTTTGTTTTAACGTGTGTGTGTAGACTACAAAGGTAAAGATGCATGGGCGTCAGTTTGGTTTGAAATGTGCTGGGGACAGAGACGTACTCGGAAGGGCATTTTCAAAAGTGCTGGGTACAATGACGCATTCATTCTTTTTTTCTCTTTTGAGTAGGTCATGTTTTGAAAGACGATGTCCTGACCTGTAGCTTCCTGATGTACATAAATAAAATTGAGCACAATGTCCGAGTACAGTGATTACGCCCTATTAAACCTGTACAGTGATGGTCCAGTGGTAGAATTTCTGCCTAGCGTGTCGGGACTCTGGAGATTCCAGGTTCTAATCCGCACTCGTATAGTTTTTTTTTTTTTTTCTCATCAAAACCAATAATGTGTATCAGTGGTTGAATTGATATTATGTTTATCAGTGGTTGTATATGTTTTGATGAGGGGAAAAATATACGAGATATACATATAAAATATACAATTTTATTTTTATAAATATAAGCAAAAACTATATGCTGTAACACAGTTTTAGAACTAGACAAATCTCTCTTCATTAATAATAGGATTTAAAATGCATTAATAGGCTAATACAAAATTTACTAAAGTCCCAAGTTTGTTCGGGATTTGAACCCGTGTCATCTAAATGATCGAACAGTAAGTTCTAACACTCGGCCATAAATTTACTCTGTTTTATCGTTAGCATATTGTAGACCTTTTACAGTTTTAAAAGATGACATATTATCTGTATGACCAAAAATCATGGAGTGGGCTAGCCTTTTAAGTTCTCTAATTAATTTCCACTGACTGCAAGAGAGGCCTATTTTAACTTTTGATTCATAAAATGTTCTGCTCTAAAAGTTTGTTACAGTATATTCTGTTTAAATGTACTTTTACTTAATTAAGTTTTGCTTTCGTTAAATTTAACCGAATCTGTTGTAGGCTAAATAATTTTATTTTTATTATTTTTTGTTCTAAAAGTTTGTTCTATTCTGTTTCGTTTGTTTATTTTTTACATATTCAGTCAGTCTCATTCTTGTTTTTTTTACAAGACCTTGTGCTGTGTTTTTTAATAAACAGATACAAAC
>JAQIUQ010002142.1:0-129441 GCA_030378365.1 Hybognathus amarus
TTGGTGTTCTTCATTCCGTACATATTGCTGGACCAAGTTTCCAAGGACCCCGTTCCAGGGGCGCTGTCTAGCCCCCTTGCCACACCCGGGTACCATCTTCCCGGCTCTGATGGCTGTGGGATCTGACCTGTGTGCAAAGTTTCAAGAGTTTTCAAACCCATTAAGGGCCCCAAAAGCCGCTAAGAGACTCAAAATCATCAAAAAAAAAGGAATGTTAAAGTTTGATGCGTTGCTATGGCAACATTATCTTAGATATTGAATAATGCTTTCACAGCTCTTCATCTGGCGTGTGTTTACATTATACAGATGAAGTTTGAAGCAAATTGGGTAAAAGTAAGAGTGTGATTTCAAAGCATTTTGCAAGTGAAACACTTTCTGCTGCCAGTTGGTGGCGCTATATATTTGACTCACAATAGTCACATCCATGTGATCGGCCTCTTACAACGAACACACTGCTGAAGTTTCATCAAGATCAGTTAATGTATGCAGAAGTTTTAACACACTTCCTTTTTGATTTATGGACCAAGTTAATTTAATTAATACACTAATTATATAAAACTATTGTCAATGCACTACAATTAAACAGGTTATATGTCTTTACTTATAAAAAAATAAAAACAAAAACTTATTTAAAAAATACCAGGCTTAAGAAATGTATTTCTTTAGCAGGCCAGACACACAGTGAAATTATTAAGCCCCCTCCCCCTACACACACACACAGAGACTGTGTGTCAAAAGACTCAATACACACACACACACAGACTGTGTGACAGGCCTAGGCTCAGAAAGAGCATGATCATATTCAAACTACAATATCTGACTTTCTGTGGGTTTGAGCTTATTATTGTTAATTAGAAAGTTGTTTGGCTTGAATAGAACAATATACACGGCAAGTTTTGTAACTGTCAGTAAAACTAACCAAGTTATAACACACTTTATGTGTCCTTTTTTAGTCAAAAAAATCCGCCACGGCCAAACCGTTCGAGATATCAAAAATCCGTCCGGAATATAGCATCCTCAATGTCTTGACTTCATGCACACCGAGTTTGGTGGTGATTGGTAACAGCATGGGTTGTAATTTGATGTTTTTCTAGGACAATTATTTAAAAAAAAAAAACATAATTCCCGACTTCCGTTTGAACTGTCGTAAAACTTAGAGCACGAAAGTTGTTTGGCCTGATGTGATCTATGAGTGTACCGAGTTTCATATTAATCCATGCACGTGTGTTTGATTTATGGACAAATGTTCAAATCCCTAAAAGAATGCATCCTAAAAGAATGGTAAAGTTTGATGCGTCGCCACGGCAACAGTTTCAAAGATATCAAGAATCCATTCATAGGTCTTCATCTGCCGTGTATGTACATTATACAGATGAAGTTTGAAGCAAATCGGGTAAAAATAAGAGGGTGATTTCAAAGCATTTTGAAAGTGACACACTTCCTGCTGCCAGTTGGTGGCGCTATAACTTTGACTCACAATAGTCACATCCATGTGATCGTCCTCTTACAGCGAACGCACTGCTGAAGTTTCATCCAGATCAGTTAATGTATGCTGAAGTTATGACACACTTCCTGTTTCACGTTTCTCGCCATAATTTCGTTTCCTCGCCACGGCCAAACCGTTCGAGATATCAGAAAATCCCCACACAAACTTTCATCCTCAATGTCTTGACTTCACGCTGACCGAGTTTCGTTGAATTTGGATCAGAGCTCTAGGAGGAGTATTTAAAAGTTCATTGCGTGTGTTTTACAAAAAAACCTCAATAGCCGACTTCCTGTTGGGCTGGGGTAAAAAGCAAGAACGCGAGGTATAGATGAAATTCTGCTATTGACATGTGTACCGAGTTTCATATTATTACATGCAAGTGTGTTTGAGTTATGGACCAGGTGTTCGGACCCCATTCCAGGGGGCGCTGACGAGCCGCCCTGCCACGCCCGGGTACCAGCTTCAGCCCGGCTCTGATGGCCGCGGGTTCTGACCCGTGTGCAGAGTTTAAGAGTTTTGGAGCATGTTAAGGGCCCGCGAAGTGCCCAGAATGAGTCAGCTCAAAATGATGATGCATATAGCTGCGAGCAGCGATTGCGGGCCCAAGCCGGTGGCACCGCAACCCCGGTGCCTAAAGGCACCGGGATGCGCAGTACCGCCGGCTTCGGCCTTCCATCGCTGCTCGCAGCTATATCTATATATATATATATATATATATATATATATATATATATATATATATGCACTCACCGGCCACTTTATTCAGGTACCCCATGCTAGTAACGGGTTGGACCCCTTTTGCCTTCAGAACTGCCTCAATTCTTCGTGGCATCAGATTCAACAAGGTGCTGGAAGCATTCCCTCAGGGAGTTTGGTCCATATTGACATGATGGCATCACACAGTTGCCGCAGATTTGTCGGCTGCACATCCATGATGCGATCTCCCGATTCCACCACATCCCAAAGATGCTCTATTGGATTGAGATCTGGTGACTGTGGAGGCCATTTGAGTACAGCGAACTCATTGTCAGTGTTCAAGAAACCAGTCTGAGATGATTCCAGCTTTATGACATGGCGCATTATCCTGCTGAAAGTAGCCATCAGGAAGTTGGGTACATTGTGGTCATAAAGGGATGGACATGGTCAGCAACAATACTCAGGTAGGCTGTGGCAGTTACAACAATGTCAATTGGTACCAAGGGGCCCAAAGAGTGCCAAGAAATCTTCCCCACACCATGACACCACCACCACCAGCCTGAACCGTTGATACAAGGCAGGATGGATCCATGCTTTCATGTTGTAGGCGCCAAATTCTGACCCTACCATCCGAATGTCGCAGCAGAAATCGAGACTCATCAGACCAGGCAACGTTTTTCCAATCTTCTATTGTCCAATTTCGATGAGCTTGTGCAAATTGTAGCCTCAGTTTCCTGTTCTTAGCTGAAAGGAGTGGCACCCGGTGTGGTCTTCTGCTGCTGTAGCCCATCTGCCTCAAAGTTCGACGATACTGTGCGTTCAGAGATGCTCTTCTGCCCACCTTGGTTGTAACGGGTGGTTATTTGAGTCACTGTTGCCCTTCTATCAGCTCAAACCAGTCTGGCCATTCTCCTCTGACCTCTGGCATCAACAAGGCATTTCCGCCCACAGAACTGCCGCTCACTGGATGTTTTTTCTTTTTGGACCATTCTCTGTAAACCCTAGAGATGGTTGTGCGTGAAAATCCCAGTAGATTAGCAGTTTCTGAAATACTCAGACCAGCCCTTCTGGCACCAACAATCATGCCACGTTCAAAGTCACTCAAATCACCTTTCTTCCCCATACTGATGCTCGGTTTAAACTGCAGGAGATTGTCTTGACCATGTTCTACATGCCTAAATGCACTGAGTTGCCGCCATGTGATTGGCTGCTTAGAAATTAAGTGTTAACGGCAGTTGGACCAGTGTGTACCTAATATAAGTGGCCGGTGAGTGTATACATATATATATGTATATATATAAAGCCGGTGGCACCGCCACCTTGGTGCCTTTAGGGTTATTCTGCACGACGTGCAAAAACGTAACCCCTGCTTTTGGAATACATACTAGTATGTATTCCACAATTGAAATACATACTAACATACTCAGTCAGAACTGAATAGTTGATATCTGAATGACAGATCACCATAGAAGTCAATGGAAAAAATGTGACTAGTAGTAACAAAAGAATAGTTACTAGTCACCATTGAAATAAGTACTAGTGTCTAATGAATAAGTACTAGTATCTATTTAATAGGTACTAGTATGCTAATGAATAAGTACTAGTAACTAATTAATAAGCATTGGTATGTAATGAATAAGGACTAGCATCTAATGAATAAGTACTAGTATCTAATAAATAAGGACTAGTGTCTAATGAATAAGTACTAGTATCTTTAAAAAGGTACTAGTACCTAAAGAATAAAACACTAGTATCTAAAGAAAAGGCACTAGTATCTAAAGAATAAGCACTAGTAGCTAATGAATAAGTACTAGTACTTAATGGAATAGATTACTAGTATCTAAAAAATAAGTACTAGTAGCATGAAAATAGAGACTAGTAGGTTAAAATGATTAAATGTTAAAACGGTTTGCCATACTCTATACTGTCGTTTCGACTAGTCACAATTACGTTACAGATATCTTAAATGATAATACAAACTATCCAAAATGTAATTACGACTAGAAAGACGTTGTTGATTATCTACAATGTTAATTCCGAATAGTCAAACTTAGCTTTTAAATGTTAAAAGGGCTTGCCATACAGAAGTGTAGGCTCAGAGAGACACTCAACATTTTCAAACCAAAATATCTGACTTTCTGTGGGTCCTAGCTCATGAGTGTAAATTAGAAAGTTGTCCGGCTTGAGGAGAATATATGAATATATGAAACGATGAGATCAACATGTGTACTGAGTTTCATATTATTACATGCAAGCGTGTTTGATTTATGGACCAAGTTTTGGACCCCGTTCCAGGGGGCGCTGTCTAGCCCCCTTGCCACACCCGGGTACCATCTTCAGCCCGGCTCTGATGGCTGTGGGATCTGACCTGTGTGCAAAGTTTTCAAGAGTTTTCAAACCCATTAAGGGCCCCAAAAGCCGCTAAGAGACTCAAAATCATCAAAAAAAAGGAATGTTAAAGTTTGATGCGTTGCTATGGCAACATTATCTTAGATATTGAATAATGCTTTCACAGCTCTTCATCTGGCGTGTGTTTACATTATACAGATGAAGTTTGAAGCAAATCGGGTAAAAGTAAGAGTGTGATTTCGAAAGCATTTTGAAAGTGAAACACTTTCTGCTGCCAGTTGGTGGCGCTATATATTTGACTCACAATAGTCACATCCATGTGATCGGCCTCTTACAACGAACACACTGCTGAAGTTTCATCAAGATCAGTTAATGTATGCAGAAGTTTTAACACACTTCCTTTTGATTTATTTACTTACTTTTTTGATTTATGGACCAAGTTAATTTAATTAATACACTAATTATATAAAACTATTGTCAATGCACTACAATTAAACAGGTTATATGCCTTTACTTATAAAAAAATAAAAATAAAAACTTATTTAAAAAATACCAGGCTTAAGAAATGTATTTACTTTAGCAGGCCAGACACACAGTGAAATGATTAAGCCCCCTCCCCTACACACACACACACACACACACACACACACACACACAGACTGTGTGTAAGAGACTCAAAATCACACACACACACAGACTGTGTGACAGGCAAAGACAGGCCTAGGCTCAGAAAGAGCATGATCATATTCAAACTACAATATCTGACTTTCTGTGGGTTTGAGCTTATTATTGTTAATTAGAAAGTTGTTTGGCTTGAATAGAACAATATACACGGCAAGTTTTGTAACTGTCAGTAAAACTAACCAAGTTATAACACACTTTATGTGTCCTTTTTTAGTCAAAAAAATCCGCCACGGCCAAACCGTTCGAGATATCACAAATCCGTCCGGAATTTAGCATCCTCAATGTCTTGACTTCATGCACACCGAGTTTGGTGGTGATTGGTAACAGCATGGGTTGTAATTTGATGTTTTTCTAGGACATTTATTTAAAAAAAAAAACATAATTCCCGACTTCCGTTTGAACTGTCGTAAAACTTAGAGCACGAAAGTTGTTTGGCCTGATGTGATCTATGAGTGTACCGAGTTTCATATTAATCCATGCACGTGTGTTTGATTTATGGACAAATGTTCAAATCCCTAAAAGAATGCATCCTAAAAGAATGGTAAAGTTTGATGCGTCGCCACGGCAACAGTTTCAAAGATATCAAGAATCCATTCATAGGTCTTCATCTGCCGTGTATTTACATTATACAGATGAAGTTTGAAGCAAATCGGGTAAAAATAAGAGGGTGATTTCAAAGCATTTTGAAAGTGACACACTTCCTGCTGCCAGTTGGTGGCGCTATAACTTTGACTCACAATAGTCACATCCATGTGATCGTCCTCTTACAGCGAACGCACTGCTGAAGTTTCATCCAGATCAGTTAATGTATGCTGAAGTTATGACACACTTCCTGTTTCACGTTTCTCGCCATAGTTTCGTTTCCTCGCCACGGCCAAACCGTTCGAGATATCAAAAATCCCCACACAAACTTTCATCCTCAATGTCTTGACTTCTACGCTGACCGAGTTTCGTCGAATTTGGATCAGGAGCTCTAGGAGGAGTATTTAAAAGTTCATTGCGTGTGTTTTTACAAAAAAACCTCAATAGCCGACTTCCTGTTGGGCTGGGGTAAAAAGTAAGAACGCGAGGTATAGATGAAATTCTGCTATCGACATGTGTACCGAGTTTCATATTATTACATGCAAGTGTGTTTGAGTTATGGACCAGGTGTTCGGACCCCATTCCAGGGGGCGCTGACGGGGCCGCCCTGCCACGCCCGGGTACCAGCTTCAGCCCGGCTCTGATGGCCGCGGGTTCTGACCCGTGTGCAAAGTTTCAAGAGTTTTCGAGCATGTTAAGGGCCCCAAAAATGCCCGAATAAGTCGCTAGAAAAAGAAAAAAATAAAAAAAAAAAATAAAAATAAATAATAATCGGAAGGAAAACAATAGGGCTCTGCGCCCTTTCAGGGCTGGGCCCTGATATATATATATATATATAAAATATAGCTGCGTGCAGCGATTCGGGCCCAAGCCGGGTGGCACCGCCAACCCAATCCCTGGTTACCTAAAGGCACCGGGATGGGGTCACCGCCGCTTAGGCCATCGCGCTCGCTGCTGGCAGCTATATGTATGTGTATATATATGTATATGTATGTGTGTGTGTGTGTGTGTGTGTGTGTGTGTGTGTGTGTGAGAGCCGGTGGCACCGCCACCTTGGTGCCTTTAGGGTTATTCTGCACGACGTGCAAAACGTAACCCCTGCTTTGGAATACATACTAGTATGTATTCCACAATTGAATACATACTAACATACTAGTCAGAACTGAATAGTTGATATCTGAATGACAGATCACCATAGAAGTCAATGGAAAAAATGTGACTAGTAACAAAAGAATAGTTACTAGTCACCATTGAAATAAGTACTAGTGTCTAATGAATAAGTACTAGTATCTATTTAATAGGTACTAGTATCTAATGAATAAGTACTAGTAACTAATTAATAAGCATTGGTATGTAATGAATAAGGACTAGCATCTAATGAATAAGTACTAGTATCTAATAAATAAGGACTAGTGTCTAATGAATAAGTACTAGTATCTTTAAAAAGGTACTAGTACCTAAAGAATAAACACTAGTATCTAAAGAAAAGGCACTAGTATCTAAAGAATAAGCACTAGTAGCTAATGAATAAGTACTAGTACTTAATGGAATAGATACTAGTATCTAAAAAATAAGTACTAGTAGCATGAAAATAGAGACTAGTAGGTTAAAATGATTAAATGTTAAAACGGCTTGCCATACTCTATCTGTCGTTTCGACTAGTCACAATTACGTTACAGATATCTTAAATGATAATACAAACTATCCAAAATGTAATTACGACTAGAAAGACGTTGTTGATATCTACAATGTTAATTACGAATAGTCAAACTTAGCTTTTAAATGTTAAAAGGGCTTGCCATACAGAAGTGTAGGCTCAGAGAGACACTCAACATTTTCAAACCAAAATATCTGACTTTCTGTGGGTCCTAGCTCATGAGTGTAAATTAGAAAGTTGTCCGGCTTGAGGAGAATATATGAATATATGAAACGATGAGATCAACATGTGTACTGAGTTTCATATTATTACATGCAAGCGTGTTTGATTTATGGACCAAGTTTTTGGACCCCGTTCCAGGGGGCGCTGTCTAGCCCCCTTGCCACACCCGGGTACCATCTTCAGCCCGGCTCTGATGGCTGTGGGATCTGACCTGTGTGCAAAGTTTCAAGAGTTTTCAAACCCGTTAAGGGCCCCAAAAGCCGCTAAGAGACTCAAAATCATCAAAAAAAAGGAATGTTAAAGTTTGATGCGTTGCTATGGCAACATTATCTTAGATATTGAATAATGCTTTCACAGCTCTTCATCTGGCGTGTGTTTACATTATACAAATGAAGTTTGAAGCAAATCGGGTAAAAGTAAGAGTGCGATTTCAAAGCATTTTGAAAGTGAAACACTTTCTGCTGCCAGTTGGTGGCGCTATATATTTGACTCACAATAGTCACATCCATGTGATCGGCCTCTTACAACGAACACACTGCTGAAGTTTCATCAAGATCAGTTAATGTATGCAGAAGTTTTAACACACTTCCTTTTTGATTTATTTACTTACTTTTTTGATTTATGGACCAAGTTAATTTAATTAATACACTAATTATATAAAACTATTGTCAATGCACTACAATTAAACGGGTTATATGCCTTTACTTATAAAAAAAATAAAAATAAAAACTTATTTAAAAAATACCAGGCTTAAGAAATGTATTTACTTTAGCCAGCCAGACAGTGAAATGGTTAAGCCCCCTCCCCCTACACACACACACACACACACACACAGACTGTGTGTCAGAGAGACTCAAAATCACACACACACACACAGACTGTGTGACAGGCAAAGACAGGCCTAGGCTCAGAGAGAGCATGATCATATTCAAACTACAATATCTGACTTTCTGTGGGTTTGAGCTTATTATTGTTAATTAGAAAGTTGTTTGGCTTGAATAGAACAATATACACGGCAAGTTTTGTAACTGTCAGTAAAACTAACCAAGTTATAACACACTTTATGTGTCCTTTTTTAGTCAAAAAAATCCGCCACGGCCAAACCGTTCGAGATATCACAAATCCGTACGGAATTTAGCATCCTCAATGTCTTGACTTCATGCACACCGAGTTTGGTGGTGATTGGTAACAGCATGGGTTGTAATTTGATGTTTTTCTAGGACATTTATTTAAAAAAAAAAACATAATTCCCGACTTCCGTTTGAACTGTCGTAAAACTTAGAGCACGAAAGTTGTTTGGCCTGATGTGATCTATGAGTGTACCGAGTTTCATATTAATCCATGCACGTGTGTTTGATTTATGGACAAATGTTCGAATCCCTAAAAGAATGCATCCTAAAAGAATGGTAAAGTTTGATGCGTCGCCACGGCAACAGTTTCAAAGATATCAAGAATCCATTCATAGGTCTTCATCTGCCGTGTATTTACATTATACAGATGAAGTTTGAAGCAAATCGGGTAAAAATAAGAGGGTGATTTCAAAGCATTTTGAAAGTGACACACTTCCTGCTGCCAGTTGGTGGCGCTATAACTTTGACTCACAATAGTCACATCCATGTGATCGTCCTCTTACAGCGAACGCACTGCTGAAGTTTCATCCAGATCAGTTAATGTATGCTGAAGTTATGACACACTTCCTGTTTCACGTTTCTCGCCATAGTTTCGTTTTCCTCGCCACGGCCAAACCGTTCGAGATATCAAAAATCCCCACGCAAACTTTCATCCTCAATGTCTTGACTTCACGCTGACCGAGTTTCGTCGAATTTGGATCAGAGCTCTAGGAGGAGTATTTAAAAGTTCATTGCGTGTGTTTTACAAAAAAACCTCAATAGCCGACTTCCTGTTGGGCTGGGGTAAAGAGTAAGAACGCGAGGTATAGATGAAATTCTGCTATTGACATGTGTACCGAGTTTCATATTATTACATGCAAGTGTGTTTGAGTTATGGACCAGGTGTTCGGACCCCATTCCAGGGGGCGCTGACGAGAGTCGCTGAGAAAAAAAATAAAATAAAAAAATAAAATAATCGGAAGGAAAACAATAGGGCTCTGTGCCCTTTTCAGCGTTGGGCCCTAAAAATAAAATAATATGGAAGGAAAACAATAGGGCTCTGCGCCCTTCAGGGCTTGGGCCCTAAAAAGAAAATAATCGGAAGGAAAACAATAGGGCTCTGCGCCTTTCAGGGTTTGGGCCCTAATTACAAATATATATAGCTGCGAGCACGATTGCGGGCCCGAGCCGGTGGCACTGCAACCCCGGTGCCTCTAGTTACCTGAGGGCACCGGGTGGCGGTACCACGCCGGCTTTGGCCTGCAGTGCACTGCTCGCAGCTATGTGGTGTGTGTGTGTGTGTGTGTGTGTGTGTGTATATATATATATATATATATATATATGTAAATAAAGCCGGTGGCACCGCCACCTTGGTGGCTTAGGGTTATTGTATCACGACGTGCAAAAATGTAGCCCACGCTTTGGGAGGATTTAAATTCATTCAGCTTCAATTACCAATTTGTAGTTTACCAATTTATCTTACTTTATTTGAAACCAAACTATACATTTAAAAGATTAGGCTTATATGTCATATTTGTCATTTAAAACAAAATACAAAGTTGTTATGCAAAAAGACAAGGACTTGCAGGAAAAATCTACAGTCAGCCACACACACACACACACACACACCACACACACACACACACACACACACACACACACACACACACACACACACACACACACACACACACACACACACACACACACACACACACACACACATAAACACAGAACCAGCAACCCACCCACCCCTCCCCCCTCCGTCACAGAGACAGACAGAGACAAGAGAGACAAAATACACATTCAAACTACAATATCTGACTTTCTTTTGGTCTGAGCTTCTTACTGTTAATTTGAAAGTTGATCGGCTTGACAAGAACAATATACATGGCAAGTTTTGTAACTATAGGTAAAACGAGCAAAGTTATAACACATTTTATGTGTCCTTTTTAAGTCATAAAATTCATTTCCTCGCCATGGCCAAACCGTTCGAGATATCAAAAATCCGTCCGGAATTGAGCATCCTCAATGTCTTGACTTCATGCACACCGAGTTTGGTGGTGATTGGTAAACACATGCGTTGAAATTTGATGTATTTCTCCTAGGAGAATATATTCAAACAACCCATAATTCTCGACTTCCATTTGAACTGTCGTAAAAACTTAGAGCACGAAAGCTGTTTGACCTGATGTGATCTATAAGTGTACCGAGTTTCATATTATTCACATGCAAGTGTGTTTGATTTATGGACCAAAATTTTCAGATCAAGTTTATGGACCAAGGTAATTTAATTAATAAACTATTGTCAATGCACTTACAATTAAACTGGTTATATTATGCCTTTACTTATACAAAATTAAAATAAAAACTTTTTTAAAACATACCAGGCTTAAGAAATATATTTTATTTATACAGGCACACAGCAGTGAAATGGTTAAGCCCCCTCCCCTACAAACCCACACACAGAGAGACAGGCAAAGGCTCAGACATAGGCTCAGAGAGAGCATGACTACATACAAGCAAAAATATCTGACTTTCTGTGGGACCTAGCTAATGAGTGTCAATTAGAAAGTTGTCCGGCTCGAGGAGTACAATATACATACCGATTTTTGTAACTGTAGAAAAAACTAACAACCCGACTTTTGGAGGTTGTAATAAGAGGTTGATTTCAAAGCATTGTGAAAGTGACACACTTCCTGCTGCCAGTTGGTGGCGCTATAACTTTGACTCACAATAGTCACATCCATGTGATCGTTCTCTTACAGCGAACACACTGCTGAAGTTTCATCAAGATCAGTTAATGTATGCTGAAGTTATAACACACTTCAGGCTGACCAAGTTTCGTTCCATGTGGATCAAATGCTCTAGGAGGAGTATTTAAAATTCCATTGCAAGCGTTTTAAAAACAAACCGTAAATATCTGACTTCCTGTTGGGCTGGGGTAAAAAGTAAGAGTGTGAGGTATAGATGAAATGATGAAATCTACATGTGTACCGAGTTTCATATTATTACATGCAAGCGTGTTTGAGTTATGGACCAAGTGTTCGGACCCTGTTCCAGGGGGCGCTGACGAGCCGCCCTGCCACGCCCGGGTACCAGCTTCAGCCCGGCTCTGATGGCCAAAGTCTGACCCGTGTGCAAAGTTTCAAGAGTTTTGAGCATGTTAAGGGCCCCAAAAGTGCCCGAATAGTCGCTAGAAAAAAAAAAAATAAAAAAAATTATAAAAAAGAATAATCGCAAGGAAAACAATAGGGCTCTGCGCCCTTTCAGGGCTTGGGCCCTAATAATCTCTAATGAAAACAATAGGGCTCTTCACCCTTTCAGGGCTTGGGCCCTAATAATAAGAATCCTGAAGGAAAACAATAGGGCTCTGCGCCCTTTCAGGGCTTGGGCCCTAATAATCAGAAGGAAAACAATAGGGCCTTCGCCCTTTCAGGCTTGGGCCCTAAGTAATAATCCTAAGGAAAACAATAGGGCCTTCGCCCTTTCAGGGCTTGGGCCCTAATAATAAGATCCTAAGGAAAACAATAGGGCCTTCGCCCTTTCAGGCTTGGGCCCTAATAATCAGAAGGAAAACAATAGGGCCTTCGCCCTTTCAGGGCTTGGGCCCTAATAATAATCCTAAGGAAAACAAAAGGGCCTTCGCCCTTTCAGGGCTTGGGCCCTAACAATAGGGCTCTGCGCCTTTAAGGGCTTGAGCCCTACATTATAATTAACAGACGTGTTTGGATACACTTTGTCAATTAGTACAAGTCACCTTCATTTATAAAATGCTTTTAACAGTATGGACCGTTTAAAAGCAGCTTTACAGCCATAAAAGAAATTACTGTAACAGATCGTTTAGGCTTTACAACAGCATTAGGATAAAGTTATTGTCCAGCTAAAGTTAGTTTTGATTGGTTCACTTCCGTTGCGAAGATCATTAGTTATTAACTTAGAGGCCACTATAACACAACACGTTCTCTTAACAAGCTCCGGCTGCCAATCCGCACAAAACAGTCCCTGGTGTCTTGAGAACACACTTCCTGAAATAGGTTTGAATGTGCAAACGATTATTCGTTATCAAACCTCCAAAACGCAAAAACGCAGATGAAGTGCACGTGCATCACAGTGTTCAGTCCATAGGTATATGTGTTTGAATATATATGTGTGCAGGCATGTAGTCCTCCTTCACAAATCAACCATCAACAATCTACTTGTCTGGTCTGAAAAATGTATGATACATGTTTTTTGTAGCGTCTGCATAGCCACGCCAACCGGAATTATCCCAACAAAGTTTATCTGTACAGAGAGGGAGGGAAGCCTTCATAGGGGAGAGACTGAGTTGACACTTCAGGACTGCGTTGTTGATGATGCTGGTCCTTCATCAGATCTGGATATGTACCAAGTACATCAGGATTTAAACTATGCAGCCTAGCATTAAATTATAGAAATCTATAATGTGGTATGTATATGCTAGGCCAAAGATAAGTTTTTAGTCTAGATTTGATTTGACAGACTGTGTCTGCTTCCCAGACAATGTTAGAAAGATTGTTCCAAACCAGTTACCTATACTTTGTGTAAGTCACTGTTAAATTTTTCTCTTTTCTTCTCACACTTCACCAGCCACTTACTTGTAATGTATTTCGGGAGAAGTATATAAATTGACGTGTTGTAGGCCTAAATCTGACAGATACAATTCTCTGAACTGTGGTGCGTATTTACATGGCATTTCGTTTTTTTTCTTCTTCTTTATTTCTTTATTTTATTTAAATCCAACTGATCGCGCAGGCGCCTTACATGTGTGCTCACAACATATATGTTCTTCTGTTGCTAACTTGAAATTTTGGCGAGTTCATCATCAAACCAAAATGCAGTCAACCAAGTATGAAAGTTACACCGCATCACACAATGCAGTTCACACCTTACTCTTACAGTCTCATTATATCCCCTGCTCCCCTCTTCTCCTCGGGGGCATGTCTAGAAGGGGGGCACGAAGTGGCACTGGCCCCCTGGGAATTTGACTGCCCCCCCCAGGTGCTCCCTCCAATACCATCTGGGCTAGATTTACAGTCAACATTACAATGCCCAACGCCATTGGATCAGAGCGCAGTCAATCGCTGTGTGACTTGCAATTCACAAAGCGGAATCACATCACAGTTCCGCATTTTCACACAGTAGGAGAGACAACTCGTCACGTCACTGTTTAAGGTATATACACACTGCATTACAGTATATATTTTGAAATATTGCACTTAATGTTAGTCTGATTACTTCGAGTGACTGATCAACCCAATACCGCTAGATTACCGTAATTCCTCAAATAAAAGCCAGGGCCTTTATTTACCTAAAATGCAGAAAGTACCAGGCTTTTATTTGAAGCAGGCTTTAATTAGAGGCAGGCCTTTATTTAAAAAAAAAGACAGTTATACTAGCAGCACTAAATTACAGTATATCTGTGTTACTGTAAGACTGAAATGTAGCACATTAAATTAAAAAGATTAATCCTGATGTTATATTTGAATATTTCACTGTTAATTCATCAGTATATTGTGTTAAGTGGATGTTGTTGGAAGGACTTTTATTATGATGGGAGTACAGAGCGGAGAAGGGGAGAGCGGAAGAGCGGAAGAGGAGTTAATAAAGTGAGAAAAAGAGCTTGTCCGTGTCCAAGGGTTTATTTGATATATTAATATTACTAAAGTTATCTTTAGATTAAAGCCCCGAAAACACCCTCAATCAAGTATTACACTACATCTATTTCTACCATCCATTGGCTGTACGTTACGATGAACTTGAATGCACCCCACACAGCAAAGGAGTCCGTGGCGGACCCGCCCTCAAGCCTCCAGATCCACCTGACTGTCAGATTCGTTTACATTAGGGGATGTTTACACCTGGCCACTTCTTGCGTTTTCTCAGATTGGAAAGCTATCTGATTTATCAAAACAATTCTACTTAAATCTGCTCACAAATGCGTTTTCGTAAAACGGATATAAATCGCGCTACATGCAGATTTAATGGAGTTCACGTCACCGAAAGCAACAGATATGAGCTGCTGCATTGATAGATCAGCTCATTTCAAAACCAAAAGCCGCAATGAGAGAGAGTGGTTCAGCCCTAGTCAGATAATTTTGTTTCTTTACCTTTAATGATGAGGACTATATTGTCTGCGACTTACTTTCACTTTAATATGCAATAGTTTGCACGTTGGCTTTATGAATAGATGCTCAGCTGCCGTGATGCGTGTTGCAGTAGCGTTGTCACATCTTGCTATAACATTACACAGCCTATAACACGCTCTCACACTTTTATTTTTACCGTTTGTGAGGAGAAAAATTTACAACAATCAGATGCATTTGATTTACACATCAGATGCATGGGCTATACAGTTTCGTCTGGAATCTCGTCTCGAATGTGCTTCGGATTGCTTTTATACCTGGTATTTTCACGATCAGATCACAGAACACGCATGAAGTGGAAAGGTGTAACATCTTCAATGAAAGTGTGGTGAGCAGGACGGCCGAGGGACGTGAAAGAAAGTTGCGAGGGCCGGTGGTGCGATTGCTAATGAGCAGCACCTGTGAAGCACACCGGTCTCGACCATCCACTCCGTCGCTCCCCCTTTATGCCTCCTCTATGAGAGATGCGAGACCGTGTGCTTCACAGGTGCTTCTCATTAGCAATCGCACCACTATGAAGTGAAAACAGTCTCAAAACCTTCCACAAATGCACGCGAGAGACCCGCATGCACACGCACTCATCCACAAATGCACGCGCGAGATCCGCAAGCACACGCACTCATCCACAAATGCACACGCACTCATCCACAAATGCACGCGCGAGATCCGCATGCACACGCACCCATCCACAAATGCAAACCAATCCACAGATGCACAAGACAGATCCACACACACACACACAAAGCAATCCACAGATGCACACGACAGATCCACACACGCAAATCAATCCACAAATGCACACCATGAGATCCACACACGTCACACGCATATCAATCCACAAGTGCACACGACAGATCCACACACACACAAAGCAATCCACAAATGCACGCGACAGATCCACACACACATAGCAATCCACAAATGCACACCATGAGATGCAGACATGCAAACCAATCTACAAATGCATGCGACAGATCCACACATGCAAATAAATCCACAAATGCACGTCGACAGATGCACGCAAGAGATCCACACACACAGCAATCACGCAGTATTGCCCTTACTCACATTGCTTTGCTCACAATCCACAAGTGCTTTATCTGTACCTGTAATTTCATGCACAGCGAATCACGTGACTTTTGAGACTGTTGTTCCGCGGTCTTGATTCACAAATGCACACAAGCCGATCTGTCGCCATTACCTGCAAGGATGCGATTTGGTGTCTTCCTCCAGAGGGCGCTGTCGGCCTTTGAGCTGAGTCTCTCAAAGGGCTGGATTCATTTAGTTTTCTGATTTGCGAGACAACTTAAGTCTTAACATTTTTCAGTAAATATCATATGCATAAATGCAAATATAGAGTAAAACAAACCTCTTTTTTATTCTTCAACGTATAATCAGAATGTATAGCCTATCAAGAATACCATTAACAGGTCAGCTTTACAAAAAAGTCTCTAAAGTTATTTCTGTAACTGTTAGCCAACTTACAAGGCTGTACTACGTTTTCTTTTGTTTACATTAATGTAATTCTGAATGTACTTTGTGGTAATGAAATAACCCCTCCCCTCACACACATATTAATTGGATAATAATATATTTTTTTGCTTTTGCTTTCCTTATTTTTAAAGAAAGGATGAATGCTTCCACATCATTTAACCAACAAAGTAAAACATTTCTTTCAAAAGAATTCACAAGTATTACCCTCAAGTGAACAAATCTCAAGCAAACCATTACGTGCAAAAATTGGAGATTTGCCTCAGTTGCTCCTTTTGCGGTGAATCAGGTTAACCAGTTCATCTCTTTTTATCTGTCCATTTACTAAAAAGCTTTGGCAAAATATTTGTAAGTGCATCAAGAGTTAAATAGTAAGTGTGGTGGGATATTTTTTCAATCAACTAAACATTGAGACTGAATGATGTACTCAATTCAAAGCAATGTTTATTACAACGCAACCATAACATGTAAACCACTTTAAATTGAGGTAAACAGATTTTGGTGAAAAAAGGCATTGTTCACCCAAAAATGAAAATCCTGACATAATTTACTCGCCCTCGAAGTTGTTTTAAGTCTATACTATACGAGTTTCTTACTTCAGCTGAACACAAATGAAAAGATATTTAGAAGAATGTCAGAAACCAGACGGTTAACAGAACCCATTGAATTCCATAGTAAAAAATAAAAAAAAGTCAATGGGTTCTGTTAACCATCTGGTTTCTGACATTCTTCTAAATATCTTTTCATTTGTGTTCAGCAAATCTCCAATTTTTTGCACGTAATGGTTTGCTTGAGATTTGTTTACTTGAGGGTAATATTTGTGAATTCTTTTGAAAGAAATGTTTTACTTTGTTGGTTAAATGATGTGGAAGCATTCATCCTTTCTTTAAAAATAAGGAAAGCAGAACATAGGTAATTGCTAAAAATATATTATTCTCCAATTAATATGTGTGTGGGGGGAGGGGTTATTTCATTACCACAAAGTACATTCAGAATAACATTAATGTAAACAAAAGAAAACGAATCGGTTACCTAACGTAACCTCGGTTCTCTCTAGATGAGGGAACGAGTATTGTGTAAGCTAGCTTACGCTACGGGAAAGATTCTTCTTTGCCGAACAATTGAAGCCAAAAATTTTTATAATTTGTAAACATTGTCAACGCACTTCTCAGGTGCAGGACCTTGAGCGGGCTAACTAGCAGGCTCATTGGTTCGTTTCTGGGAAGTGCTCAAACCAATCGGAGAGCGGCGCTGAACCCGCGCCCAATGAGCGGACGACGCTCGCTTATTGCGTCAGAGCCCGCCGAAGGGGCGTGGCTTGAGTGTATATAAGCACTCTCCGCGGTTTGGAACAACGATTTATAGTGATGAAGCGAATCGCTGTTAGAGCGGGCACGGCCGGGAACGCAATACTCGTTCCCTCATCTAGAGAGAACCGAGGTCACGTTAGGTAACCGATTCGTTCTCTTACGAGAGGTTCTCTCGTATTGCGTAAGCTGAGCTTACGCTACGGGAACCCCTGGTCAACGCCGTGCCCGGTCAGTCACCACAAGCATCCCCGGGAGGGTGGAGGGAGCAATAGTGGAAAATAATAATAAAGGGCAGACGCCGTTTATATGAGAATATAAAGCCTAAGAGGCGGCCGGCATAGCGGGCCATAGTATAGGAAGTTTCCATAGAATGGAGGGGAAGATCAAGGGGCTAGCCGGTTGAAGGATTCCCCATAAAGCGTGGCTAGACGCTGCGGCGGGTTAGACCGCTAGTAATTTAGCCTGTAAGGCCGGTACTTCCAAGTTATAAAATCTGATAAAGGTGGACGGGGAAGCCCAGCCCGCGGCCACACAGATATCATGAATAGAAATACCACAGGACCAAGCCCACGAGGAGGCCATGCCTCGAGTGGAGTGAGCCCTGACGCCGAGCGGGCAAGGCAGATTTTTAGCCGCATAGGCGGAGGCGATAGCGTCTACTATCCATCTGGATAGTGTTTGTTTAGAAGCGGCCAAGCCTTTTGTGCGTCCCCCAAACGCCACAAACAGCTGCTCAGACCGTCTGAACGTGGCAGCGCGTGTAATGTACGCTCTCAGCGCCCGGACCGGGCAGAGGAGGTTGGCATTGGGCTCGCTATCAGAGGTGGGCAGAGCCGATAAGGATATCACCTGTGCTCTAAATGGGGTGCCAATCGCCTTAGGCACATATCCGTGTCTGGGTTTGAGAATGACGACGGAGTCGTTAGGGCCAAACTCGAGACACGACGCGTTCGAAGAGAGCGCGTGAATGTCGCCCACTCGTTTAACTGAGGCAAGAGCGATCAGAAAAACGGCTTTTAGGGAGAGATATTTGAGGTCAATAGACTCGAGCGGTTCGAAGGGGGGGCTTTCAAGGCCTCGAGGACTATTGAGAGGTCCCAAACCGGCACCGAGGGGCGAGGGGGGTTCATCCTCCTGGCTCCCCTGAGGAAGCGGATAACCAGCTCGTCTTTGCCAATAGACTGGGCGCGTCGGGGACCAACGAAGGCCGCGACGGCTGCCACATAAACCTTCAGGGTGGATGGGGTTCTGCCCTTGTCCAGCATATCTTGAAGGAAGGAGAGCAAAGAGGAGACCTCACACTTAAGGGGGTCCAAATTCTTTTCGGTGCACCATTTTGAAAATACAGACCATTTAGCCGCATAGAGCTTTCTGGTAGATGCCGCTCTAGCGTGTTTGATCGTGTTCAAGACTCCCTCTGGCAAATCAACGTGTAATCGTTGGTCACCCATGCATGAAGCGCCCAGCGCTGCGGGTGGGGATGCCAGATTGTGCCGCGGGCTTGAGAGAGGAGATCTGCTCTGACCGGGATGGGCCACGGGGCTGTCTGAGACAGCTGTGTGAGCTCCGGGTACCAAATCTGATTCTCCCAACGCGGGGCTATGAGGAGCACCGGGTGGCGAAATTCCCTGATTCTCTGAATGACCTGCGGTAGCAGGGAGATGGGAGGGAAGGCATAGAGCGGGCGGTATGGCCATTCTAGCGCTAACGCGTCCTCGTTCTTCGAGAAGAATATCGGACAGTGCGAGTTCTCTTCTGTCGCAAAGAGATCTATCTCCGCTCTGCCAAAGAGGCGCCACAGTGACTGGACTGTAAGAGGGTTCAGGGACCATTCTCCTGGAGAGAGAAGGTTCCTGGATAGAATGTCTGGACCGTCGTTCAGGTGTCCCGGGACATGCGTCGCTCTGAGCGAGAGCAGATGACTCTGGGACCAAACTAGAATGCGGCGTGTCAGCAGAAAGAGATTCCTGGATCTGACCCCGCCCTGACGGTTGATGTAGGATACCACTGTCATGTTGTCTGAACGAATCAGGACGTGGTGACCCTGGATGCGCGGGAGGAACTGCAACAGTGCATACTCGACCGCGAGCATCTCGAGACAGTTTATGTGAAATGGGGTCTCCCGAATCCGACCATCGGCCAGAGGCCGGTGAGCCCTCGCAGACCGCACCCCAGCCTGTGTTGGATGCGTCTGTCGAGATTACCTTCCGGTGAGAGAAGGTCCCCATCGTGACGCCCCGTTGAAACCAATCGGTCACCGTCCAAGGCTGTAGTGCAGAAATGCATGCCTGAGTGACTCTGATTAGCTGGCGGCCCGTGGTCCACTCGCGGCGGGGTACACGGGTCTTTAGCCAGAATTGTAGGGGCGCATATGTAAAAGACCTAGCTGTAGCGCGGCTGCAGCTGAGGCCATGTGACCCAGCATTCTCTGAAAAGTTTTCACCGGAACGCGGGTATTCATCTGGAACGAAGCGGCTAAACGCTGCAAGCGGCGTGTGCGCTGAGCGGATAAGCGTGCTTTCATAGTGGTAGAGTCCAGGTCTATCCCCAGAAACGAGATAGTTTGACTGGGCTGGAGAACGCTCTTTGTCCAGTTGACAGAGAGGCCCAGCGTTTCCAGATGAGCGAGAAGAGCTGTACGGTGCGACAGAAGCTCTGTTTTGGAACGTGCTAGTATCAGCCAATCGTCCAAATAATTCAAAATGCGCATCCCCTGGGTTCGAAGGGGGCGAGCGCCGCGTCCATACATTTCGTGAACGTGCGTGGCGCTAAGGAAAGGCCGAACGGGAGAACGGCGTATTGATAAACCTGGCCCTCGAAGGCGAAGCGTAAAAACTGCCTGTGACGAGGGTGTATTTGAATCTGAAAATAAGCGTCTTTCAGATCTAGGGAGATGAACCAATCCCCCTGGCGTACATGTGCGAGGAGTTTCCTGACCGTCAGCATTCTGAATGATCTCGTCATGAGAGCTTTGTTCAGAAATCTGAGGTCTAGAATCGGCCTGAGGCCGCCGTCTTTCTTGGGGACCAGAAAATAACGGCCGTAAAACCCCGGCTCGGTTATGGGTGGAGGGACTCTCTCTATCGCGCCTTTTGTTAACAGTTTCGATATTTCTGTGCGGAGCGTGCTCGCGGCAGCTGGGCTGACCACAGAAAGGGGCCGGGCGCGGAACGCGCGGGCGGCGGCGAAACTGTAACTGGTAGCCGTCTTTTATAATGCTTAGTACCCACGGGGATATGCCGGGAATGGCTTCCCACGCTTTGAAGCATAATGCTAGAGGCTGAATGGCCGTGCTGTCCCGGTTGCTGCATGGAACGGGCTGGACACTGTGTGTGTGCTCGTGTAAACTGTGTGTGGCAACGGGATTTGCACTCAGAGAGGAGCTTATGGGCCGTGATACAGAGCGAGCAGAGGGGGACACGCGCTGCTTGAGGGCGTGCTTATGCTTTCTGCTACCCGAGCGGACGGAGGCCGCTGAGTGGGAGTGAGCTCTGTGGGGGGCACGGGAGAAAGTGTGAGTGAACACGTGCTTGTGGTCACATTTTTTACACTTGAGGCTTTTATGCTCTTTTTGTGAACTCTCTGGGTAGCCGTGAAAACGGCTGTTTGTCGCTCGCAAGCGGGTCGAGTCACCGGCTTGTTCTCGGCGAGATTCGCTGCTGCAGTCGGCGAAGGTTCGGGGACTAACAGAGGGTGAAACTTTGACGGCGGTCCGGCCGCGGCGGAAAGAAGCCGTCTTTTCCCAGAAGTGCTAGGCGGACTTCTGCTGATCAGGCTCCAGCGTGACCTTGGGCGGGGCGCTTGGGGAGCCTGTCTGCGTCGGCTGTCGGAGCGAGAGCGAGGGCGAGGGCGGCCGCTCTGCCTGTGCTGGGGATGGGCCTGAGCTTGCTGCGGGCGGCGTTGTTGAGGCGTTCTGGCAGGGGGCTCACGAGAGCGGCCTGCAGAAGTGTTACCGCGGCGAGGCAGGAACAAATTCATGGCCTGGGTGGCTTTCTGGACCTCAGAAGCGTTCTACGGATGCCCGTGACGGCAGATCCGAAGAGGCCAGAGGGTGAGACGGGCGCGTTGAGGAAGACGGAGCGCTCAGCTTCGCTCATGTCCGTGAGCGTGAGCCACAAGTGTCTCTCGGCGACACAGAGGATGGCCATGCATCTTCCCAGCGCTTGAGCGGCAGCTTTGGTGGCGCGAAGGGAGAGGTCCGTAGCGCATCTTAAGTCGTTGAGCGCACGGCCGTCTGATTTCTCTCTCATTCAGCGCTATGTCACTCAACAGGTCGGATTGCAGCACCTGGAGAACCGACATGGAGTGCAGCGCTGCAGCGGCCTGGCCAGCGGCTGCATAGGCGCGGGTGTGGAAGGTAGAGGACGCTCTGCAAGCTTTAGAAGGAAGCTTGGGGGAGGATCGCCATCCAGCGTAGAGTGCTTATATACACTCAAGCCACGCCCCTTTCGGCGGGCTCTCGACGTAATAAGCGAGCGTCGTCCGCTCATTGGGCGCGGGTCTCAGCGCCGCTCTCCGACTCGGTTTCGAGCACTTCCCAGAAACGAACCAATGAGCCTGCTAGTTAGCCCGCTCAAGGTCCTGCACCTGAGAAGTGCGTCTGACAATGTTTACAAATTATAAAAATTTTTGGCTTCGACTGTTCGGCAAAGAAGAATCTTTCCCGTGAGCGTAAGCTAGCTTACGCAGTACGAGAGAACCTCTCGTGAGAGAACGTAGTACAGCCTAGTAAGTTGGCTAACAGTTACAGAAATAACTTTAGAGACTTTTTTTAAAGCTGTCCTGTTAATGGTATTCTTGATAGGCTATACATGCGTTGGATTATACGTTGAAGAATAAAAAAGAGGTTTGTTTTACTCTATATTTGCATTTATGGATATGATATTTACTGAAAAATGTTAAGACTTAAGTTATTATCCAATAAATATTTGCGTTCCCTGCTTAATGCATGTGCAAAAAAACAAACAAACTAATTGTTACTGATGGAAGGGATATACAATTGCAGATTGAACTGTCTTCAGAACGATAGGAGGCCTATGTGATATTATATTGCTACAATGTTTTTTTTTAGATATATTTTTTATTCAAATTCCAATTTTTCTTTCAGTTCAACCTATAATGGTCTAATTAACATTGCCATGCTAACATTACAAAATCAGTTTTTTGATATTTTGAATGCGATGCAAAACAAATCAGAATAGACAAAACACCAATAATAAACAATTCTGTACTTTATTTAATGATCACCTAAACATCATCTTGTTGTTAAGAAAAAAAGGAAGAAAAAACTGTGTTCATGACTTTACTTTTCGTCTTCAATTGCATTAAAAAAACTCATTTATAAGTCGCTTTGCATAATCATAAAATGATGTTGGGTTCGGCAGGGGCAACTCCATCGATGTAGGCCTATGGTGTACCCTGGAAATAGCCTACAACATAGGACCGATAGCACATGTCTTATGATGTTTCAAAGCTAAATTATAAACGTTAGCTATCTAAATATTTTCGGGGGAAGAGGGCGAAAAACGTACATTAACGGCTCAAATCTTGTTACAAACTAACTTTACAAATATTCAATGGACTATTCATATGTTGTATCGATGAGCTAAATTAGTTTTATTAAAAAATAAATCAACGAGTAGGCTGCTACGATCGCTAAATAAAATTGAAGATAGCCTACTCACGTTCTGGCTTAAGTTCTTCACATGTTCTTCACATGTTTATCCAGTACAATTTGATAGGAGGCGCTGTCTCGAAAACGAGGGGTCTGAGAATGCGGGACTCTGGGTGCAGGGGGACTGTAGATGCAGGTTCTCCAAGTCTGCAGCTTCATACTACTCCCTTTGAGAGACTCAGCTCAAAGGCCGATAGCGCCCTCTGGAGGAAGACACCAAATCGCATCCTTGCAGGTAATGGGGACAGATCGGCTTGTGTGCATTTGTGAATCAAGACCGCGGAACAACAGTCTCAAAAGTCACGTGATTCGCTGTGCATGAAATTACAGGTACAGATAAAGCGCTTGTGGATTGTGAGCAAAGCAATGTGAGTAAGGACAATACTGCGTGATTGCTGTGTGTGTGGATCTCTTGCGTGCATCTGTGGATTGCTTTGTGTGTGTGTGGATCTGTCGTGTGCATTTGTGGATTGATATGCGTGTGTGGATCTCAGGGTGTGCATTTGTGGATTGATTTGCGTGTGTGGATCTGTCATGTGCATCTGTGGATTGCTTTGTGTGTGGATCTGTCTTGTGCATCTGTGGATTGGTTTGCGTGTGTGGATCTCTTCGAGTGCATTTGTGGATGAGTGCGTGTGCATGCGGGTCTTCGTGTGCATTTGTGGAAGGTTTTGAGACTGTTTTCACTACACCACCGGCCTCGCGACTTCTCTCACATCCCTCGGCCGTCCTGCTCACCACAGAAAGGCATTCAGGAGATTATCCACACTAATTTCCCCCTTGTCTTAATGATACCGGCCTTTATTTGTCCGTGTTGATCACGCACCCGGCCACTATCAACGCCCGGTTTTTATATGAATATCGGTTTTTATTTAAGGAATTACGGTAGCTTAAGATTTTTTTTCCCAAAAAGATTATTCGGATTTGATATGTAGCGACGGCTAATATCTGGCATCATTTCAATTGTTCTTGAATGCGGGGACGGGTTATTTCGGTTTAGAATCAGTGAATGCTGTTCAATCGACCTAAAGCTGGGTGTGTCTAATTACCTCTGTTTTAATTGAATGTTTCCTAAGATAAGTGTACGTGGGCACCATGGGCTTGGCCAATCCAAAGCCATTTTAAGAGAAGTTGATCGACTAACGCCTTTAATGATGACCAAAACCTCTACTGAAGTAAAAAGATTAAATTAAGCTCAAGAGGGTGCATTCCAAGGAAGTTATTAAAGTATCTTTTGATTGTGTACGTGTGAATACGGCAAATCTGAGATATTTAGCCAATTACCTCTGATGACTGGAACTGGTGAGCTTGAGTCAGAGACAAGCGAAAGACGCAAGGACCTCAAAGTGGTATAGTTTCCTAATCTGAGCGGGTAAAATATAACTAAATTGTTAAAAAATAATAATAATAAAATATTTGCTTACTTTTAATGATACCCAAATATCATTAAAACTTTTTTTCAATTATGGAGTCAGATAAAATAACAAGTAATATGAGAAAATGTGTTCCATTTAATCTTCTTGTGTCCCGTAAAAGGAAAGACAGTAACGCACAAAGACCTTCCCACTGATTGGATGGCTCTGTTGGGCCAATTAGTGTGGACCTTACATCAGCATGCCCACCGCACCACCAAACACATATTTTGGATGAATTACAAATAAGATGACATCAGCATGACAGGAATCATGTCCCCCTCTGTCATTTCAAGGAATGATTGGAGAAGATAAATAAATGTGTGTTTGCTCATTTATATACAGTATGCTCTGCCAAAGTATGTGTAGCTATTTTGCTTGTGGGTCCAAAGTACTGTGTAATGTTTGGACAGGAAGTGTGCAGCAGAGAGCTGAAGTACATAAACACAGTGTCTGTTGTAATTAGTGTGTGTGTGTGTGTGTGTGTGTGTTACTAGTTTGCGCTCCTAATGGTTTTAGAGGAAAGCATTGTTTATGATAGGGATTTCATTTTAGCTCTGCATCCTCTCTTATCAAGTTCAATGAACAATATAGAAACCCGCTGTTGATTCAACTTCCATTAGATTGTGATTAGAAATAAATGGCAAGAGAGAGACTGGCACAACTGATTGAATCTTTGACTGCTGTGATACATTGTTGCACAGAATACACTGGACAGAAGATAAAAAGAGACAGGAAGACGCGTTCAAACAGCAGAAGAACAAAGTACTGCTAGACTTCAGATTTCAGCTTTTTCAGGAAATACTGTTTCCTGATTGGCTTAACGTCGATGCGCATGCTCTTTTACTGCACTCTAAGCAGTATCAATGTTATGAAACATCTTATGAAATCTAAAAATAAACATTCAAAACAAACACGAATAGCAAATCATAACTATATTTACATAAAAAGTTTCAAAGGTACAAGATTGCAAACAGCGAGGGTAATTGATGCTGATTGGTCAATAAGCGTGTTTTATTTTCAATAAAGCACGCCTTTGACTGCTTTAGCCCAACAGACCTGTGTAACACCCTTAGCAACCACCATGAGCAACATAAACAATCAATATACTATAAAATATGTTCCATGTAATATGATTTTTGACAAAAGCAACCGTTTATTTATTTATTTAAGTCAGACTTAACTCATTTGGCATTATGTCTGCAATATTCACATTTAATTTTGAGGCCACTAATACCAAATAATACCAGGTAATACCAAGCTCTGCTACTTTGCTTTGCTTCGTAACAACAGAGTCTGCCTGCTCGTTTGTCTGAAGTATGAAAATCATTGGTTACCCGTAAGCCGAAAATACTGGAGTGAACATGGCTGGCCGAAGTTTTTGCTATCTCCTTGACCTGATCCCCCATGAGTGCAACCAAGGGGGACACAATCACAACTATCGCCCTTCCGGCCTTTGGTCTGCCCAGTTCCTCGATGACGATCGGTAATAGTTGACAAATTAAACTTTTCCCAAAACCTGCCGGGAGTCAGGGCCACAACATCACATCTATTCAAAATGTTTAACACTTTCTTGTTTCGGGCTTCAGTTTGCAAATGCCGGAAATATTCACCACAACAGAGCAAATTGCATCCCGTTTCTCCATATCCATGGTCGTTTTCGATTTCCCTAACCTAAAATGCAATCGAGTGCTTAGCGTCTACCTCACGGCTCTCAGCCCGTCCTCTGATCGTTGATTGACCGGGCTGTTTTCAGGCCGGAGGAAAACTGAGAGACATGTCGATGCCTCAGACTGAGTAAAGAAGTGGACGGAAGTCCGAAGTCTGAGGCAGTCAGGCTAACACGCTTCCCTCTCAATTAATGTTTTCACATGTGGGTATGTATTTGTGGAAGCAGCCCACAGTTTCTGAAGTACAAAGGAAATAATTTTATTTTAAAGGGGTGGTTGATTGCGATTGAACTTTTTTCATTTTAAATAGTGTGTAATGTTGCTGCTGTTGGTGCATGAATAGTATCTGCAAAGTTGCAGCGCTGAAAGATCAATGTAAGCAAGAGATATCGTCTTTTAAAAATCAGGAAGTTTAATGCCTACAAAAACAAATCGAAATGGGACTACAATGGGTTTTGAACGTCACTAACCCATACATTTACATCAACCCTCAAAAAGGGCATGGCCATATTTCTGCGGCTCGATCGTGTGTTATTTTCACCCAGCTATCAGGTCCTCAGGCTTCCCACTGACGTTGTAGTTCATCAACAATGGATACAATAGCCTCTATGCACGATACGCGTCGAGTTTGTCTCAGCACGCCCAGTTACATCCGGTGCTGCGTCAGTCTATGGTCAGAAGCCGGTTTTGCGTTAGGTGGAGATAGTGTCAAATTACACTTGCTGTTTATAAAAACGTCCTGCGGTTAACGTGAATGATGTTAACAACACTGTGAGGCAGTTAGCTGTCACACAAGAGTGAAAAAGAGAAGTTATTTAAATTATATATTTAGAGCTACATCAACAACTTTGAGGGTTAGTATTCTCTTATATCGTATGTAATTCGACTCAGCGAATCAGCGTTTCTAAAATCGTTGCCTCAGTTTCTGAGAAAACGGATTTTATTCAAGTTTTGCCGCTATACACTTTGCCTGCAGAACGCGCTTCACGGAAGTAGAGACGCTGACTGCAGATTCTTTTGGACATGCGTCATCAGGGTTCAATGCATAAGAGGCTATTTATGTTTGATTATGTTCCTGAAAATTGCAATCGTAATTTAGTTCTACTGTGCTGCGCATTTTACATGAAACAGCTTCCAGAATCTCCACAAATTCAACACTGAAACTGTTACTAAAAACATGAAACAGTTCCAACTTTAAAACCAGAGGCAGCAGCTGCTTGGGCCACAAATTGTAAGTAGGCTAAGACTTAATCATTTTAAATGTATTTGCATGTATAATGTTTTAGTTTTATCAAATGTCAGCGCTGGCTTTATAGCCACTTAATTATGCTATTTTGTGTCTTAGACAAATACGTACAAACATTTGGACCTGAATTTGTATATGTACTAATTTTGTAAATGTATTTTTCATGTATATATACTTTATGATGTAATTTTTCAGATTTAATCAAGAAGTAAACCAATGCCAGCGCTGTTTGTGTATAGTAGCCAGTTAGTTTGATGTTCCCTTTCGTCCTGGGAACTCCAACGTGTAGTCGGGGAGTTCCCTGAGACGAATTGGGATCACACTAGGGAACCTCATTACCTCTGATAGAATTAAAATGAGCCAATAACAATTGGCATGCAATCTTCGCATTCCGCGAGCCGCCTGCAAGCGCGGATATGAAAGCGAAAGTAAAGCATTGCATAGAACGCTTTTTGCTTCGGAGCCTCACAGAGCTTATCTGCTGTTCTGAAGAGAAACGGGGCTGAAGAAAGAGAAACTCTTTGACGGCGGCTGGCTAGATCGGCGCTTGTGTGATCGACGAGAACTGAGAGCAGCACAGGGGTTTGCAGTTTGGCCCGGAAGTGTATGCCGCGGCTGATCCCGCGGGTGCTTCAGCGCTTCAAAGTGCTTCCTCTTTTTTTTTTTTTTTTTTTTTCTTCTGGAGAGCTCCACGGTGTGTTCGCATCCTTTTCAGTACGTCTGACTCACCTGTGCGTTTTCTGGATGCGGTCGATCTCTCCCTCAGGAAGATGGCTATGAACACTGCCTCTCGTGCTTGGGCTTAGCGCACGCGGAGGTTTGTGGATGAGTCATGCTCTGATGGTGGGAATATGACTCTTTACGTGATGCTACGTTCGAGACTGAGATCCCTGAAACATGGGGATGAAAAAGTGAAAAAGTCCCTTCAGAGAATCTACGGTCTAGTTCGTCTGCTGGTTCAGATTAGCACACGGCTATTCTGTAATTACTGTTGGTGAGCGATGAGGATTACTGTGAGAAACGCGACAGGTGAAAGACCCTGTCGGGCGCCTCATGCCTCTAGTTGCACGCTGCCGTTGGCGCTTCCGAGTGCAGCGGCCGGAGCCCCTCGGGTGGTTCCGGTGGTCTCCTTCGGCACGCCATCTGAGGATTCGGGTGTTGATCGCTGCATCGGAGGAAGAGCGGTCTTCTGGTGAAGACTCTACGGCGCTGCCCCCTTCGGTGGGGTGGTGTCGGTGGAGCCTGACCCGGAAATGGCCGCTATGCTCGGAGCGGGCGGCCGCGAATGTCGGGCTTGCGTGGAACCCACCGGGTCCCGAACCTTACGCGGTTAGATGGTTGGTGCCTTGGAGTGGGTCGTGCTCGTTGCACGGCCCGCTCCAGTTCCTTCTTCCCGAGATGCAGTGAGGAGTTGAGGCGCTTAGACGCGGACAACCTCGCTTCTCCTTCCTCACCACCCTTGGATAGCACCTCCTGCGCCTGTGGGTTTTCCTCTGGGCTAACCAGGGATGCCTACAGTGCACGTGGAGATGCCGCTTCCGCCCTGTGTGACATGACGCTTCTGCAAGTACATCAAGCGGAGGTGCTCTGTGGCGTGCAGGCGGGTGGTCCTGACCCAGCTCTGCTGCAGGAGCTGCGTGTGACAACGGACTTCGCCCTCCAGGCGACGAAAGTCGCTGCACGTTCGCTGGGTCTGGCGATGTCCACATTTGTGGTCCAGGAGCGCCACCGTTGGCTGACCCTGGCTGATATGAGGGAAGCGGAGAAGAACAAACTTCTCAGCTTCCCCGTATCCCAGCTCTCTCTGCCGTCTGCCCCCGGTGGAAGCAGGTTCCTGGCGAACTCATGCCCAGACCTTGCTTCCAGTGGATACTTTGCCACTGCAGCCAGGTCCCTGCCTTCCACCTCGCTGCCCCTCCGTGGGTACGCCGGTGGTTTGGGTGGGCTCGTTGGGTCGGTACCTGGAAGCCTCGCTTCCGGGTCCGTCCTGATGGCTCATCCGCACCATTCGGTTCGGCTGTGCAATTCAGTTTGCACGCGGCTTCCCAGGTTCAGGCACGTTCACTTCACCTGTGTGCGGTCAGTGGACGCCCCTGTCCTGTGGAACGAGGTCAATGTCTTGCTGGCTGAGGACACGATTCGAAGCCGGTCCCTCCTGCCGAGATGAGGTCTGGGTTCTACAGCCCCTACTTCATTGTACCTAAGAAAGACGGTGGGTTACAACCAATCCTGGACCTGCGAGTTTGGAATCGGGCCCTGCACAGTCTCCTGTTCAAGGTGCTCACGCAGAAGCGCATTTTCAAATGCATCCGTCCCCTGGATTGGTTTGCAGCGATCGACTCGATTCTTCTTTGACACAGACTGTTTCTAAGGTTTGCGGTCAAGGGTCGAGCATGTCAGTACAAAGTCCTACCCTTCGGGCTGGCCCTGTGTCCCCGCGTCTTCACGGAAGTCGCGGGGGTGGCCTTGTTCCCATGAGAAAAGAACAAGGCATTCGCATTCTCAAGTGCGGTCACAGGGACATGGTGCTACGGCACCTCAGCCGGTTGGGGCTTCAGGTCAACTGGAACAAGAGCAGACTTTGCCCCGTGCAGAGGGTCTATTGTCTCGGTATGGAGTTGGACTCGGTCGCCAGACGGCGCGCCTTTACGGAGGAACGCGTCCAGTCAGTGCTCACCTGCCTCAGGTCCTTTCGAAGCAGGACAGCGGTTCCACTGAAACTATTTCAGAGGCTCCTGGGGCATATGGCAGCCGCAGCCGCAGTAACGCAGCTCGGCCTGTTACATATGAGACCGCTCCAGCACTGGCTTCACGATCGAGTCCCGAGGTGGGCGTGGCAGAGCGGCACGTTCAGGGTCCAAGTAACCCTGCACTGTCGCCAAACCTTCTCCCCATGGTCGGATCCTGCGTTTCTTCGGGCCGGAGTGCCCTCAGTCCGGGTTTCCAGGCATGCTGTGGTTTTCACGGATGCCTCTGCCATGGGGTGCGGGGCCACGTACAAAGGGCATGCAGTCTCGGGTCTGTGGACGGGGCCCCAGCTGCATTGGCATATCAACTGCCTGGAGTTGCAAGCAGTACGCTTGGCTTTGTGCCGCCTCAGGCGGAAATTTCAGAAGTCAGAGCACTGCGACCGTTGCGTATATCAACCGCCAAGGTGGTCTTCTGCTCCCGCCGCATGACGCGACTCGCCTCCCACCTCCTCCTGTGGAGTCAGAAGCATCTGAGGTCGCTTCGCGCCACTCATGTTCCAGGGGAGCTCAACCGTGTGGCAGACGAGCTTTCACGGTTGCCTCCCCTGCCAGGAGTATGGCGACTCCACCCCCAGGTGGTTCAGCTGATCTGGAGTGTTTTCGGAGTCGCACAGGTAGACCTGTTTGCTTCTCCGGACACGACCCACTGCCAGTGGTTTTACTTCCTGTCCGAGGGGACCCTCGGCACAGACGCCCTGGCCCTCAGCTGGCCCCGGGACCTGCGCAAGTATGCGTTTCCCCCAGTGAGCCTTCTTGCACAAGACACTGTGCAAGGTCAGGGAGGACGAGGAGCAGGTCCTGTTAGTGGCGCCGTATTGGCCCACCAGGACTTGGTTCACGGAACTCATGCTCCTCGCGACAGCCCCTCCTTGTCCGATTCCTCTGAGGAAGGACCTTCTTTCTCAGAGACGGGGCACTCTATGGCACCCGCGTCCAGACCTCTGGAAACTCCATGTCTGGTCCCTGGACGGGACGCGGAGGTTCTAGGTGATCTACCACAGGCTGTGGTAAACACCATCACTTCTGCTAGAGCTACCTCTACGAGGCGCCTCTACACTTTGAAGTGGAACCTGTTCGTCGAGTGGTGTTCCTCCCGCCGGGAGGACCCCCGAACTTGCCCGATCAGAGTCGTGCTTTCTTTCCTACAAGATGGGTTGGAGCATAGGCTGTCCCCTTCCACCCTCAAGGTGTATGTTGCAGCAATAGCTGCGCATCACGATGTAGTAGAAGGTAAGTCCATGGGGAAGCACGACCTGGTCATCAGATTCCTCAAGGGTGCTAGGAGGCTAAATCCGCCTCGTGCTTTGCACTCTGTACCCTCTTGGGACCTAGCTCTGGTACTGAGAGCTCTCCAAAGTCCTCCCTTTGAGCCTTTGCTGACAGTAGAGCTGAATATAATAAAGATAGCGCTCCTGTTGGCATTGGCCTCTTTCAAGAGGGTCGGGGATCTGCAGGCTTTTTCGGTCGACGAATCGTGCCTAGAGTTCGGGCCGGGCCTTTCTCGTGTTATATTGAGACCCCGCCCCGGATATGTGCCCAAGGTTCCTACCACTCCCTTAGCAGACCAGGTAGTGAACCTGCAAGCGCTGCCCCAGGAGGAGGCAGACCCAGCCCTAGCTTTTCTCTGTCCAGTCCGCGCCCTGCGGGTTTACATTGACAGAACGCAAAGCTTCAGGACCTCAGACCAGCTCTTTGTCTGTTACGGAGGCCAGCAGAAGGGGAAGGCTGTCTCCAAGCAGAGGTTTGCCCACTGGTTAGTGGATGCTATCACCCGAGCGTATGAAGCTACGGGTGAGCCTTGTCCTCCCAGGTTGCGTGCTCACTCCAGAGAGGTGTTGCCACTTCCTGGGCTTCAGTGGAGGCGGCTCGCTGACGGACATCTGTGGAGTTTCCGCAGTGTTCCCTTCCCCTTCTTGGGTTGGGCACAGCTTTCCAGTGTTATCCAATGTCCACTGATTGGGTCTTGCGGAACAGCAGTGTGACTCCCTGAGCTAGCTGGGTGATTCTATAATTTAGGGTACACTGCATTAGCCTGGTAATACCAGACTCTGCTACTTCACTTTGCTTCGTAGACAGAGTCTGGAATAGCATAATAGAGAAGTGTTTTCTCTCTCGCAAGGGGGCGCTTCTCTGAAGTTTAAAATCATTGGTTACCCGTAAGCCAATCAGATAAGTTTATTTATGACGTATGTTAAGCGCCGACACGCATCGAGACATTATGCATCGAACTGAAATCTATGATCGAACTTCCACTGTAAACAGGGAGCGGCGCTTTTGTAAGGGCTGCAAAATGTGTGCCAACCGGGAATGAACAATTCACAAACTATGTTAATTATATGATTTACTGAGCTGCGGCCGTGCCGCAGCATCGGCGTGCCCTGCTCTCACGAGTCATGACTGATTTAGCTTCCGCAGCGCTGCGAGCCCGAGCCCCTGCTTTCACGAGTCATGAATAGGAAGTTCATTTTACTGATTCTCTGAGTCATTCGAGTCATTTAGTTTATTTAAGTGGCTTAATGTTATCATTTTAACAACCAAATTCCCCGATCACATCCACCTACGCAATGTTGATCATATTCTGAATTAAGAAATCATAATGCAGTAAAAAATGATTTACAGGGAACACAAATAATCACTTTACATTCCGAGTCTTACGTTCATTTGTCACGTGACATACGCAATGAACAAATTGTTCATGAATCACATATCTGGGACTAATGCAGCAGGATGAGACGAAATATGGTGGAAATATGGCCGCCCTCTGTTCGTTATAATAATATGATAATAAGAGCGCGCGCGCCAGGAGCGTTCACAGCCGAGGAGACCGACGTTCTTGTCATGGCAGTAACGACAGAGAAGTGACGTTGAATGGGGGTAAGTTATGTCCTTATAGTTATGGCCAAACAGGTCTGATCCGTCATTACTACATAGCCTGAAAAAATTGGGTAGCCTAAATGTCTAAGCTTGAAGTGTTAATATTTTTCCTTGTTATAATGATTTGCAAAAACAAAAACGGCTGCATCTGTGTTAATGAGAGAATCAGTGTATGCGCGTTGTGCAAGCTACTGGCCAAGCATGCTGATTGTTGTTGGTATACGTCTGCAAATAGAGGGGCAGCAAAATTGTTTTTAGGCTAGAGCGGCAGAAGTGCACGTGCCGGTCCTGGCTGTAAACACTTGATGATGCGAGCGAAATACCGGAGTGAACATGGCTGTAAACGACTTTTGCTTCAGTTTGAAAAACCCCTGAATGTTCTCCATAACAGAACGAATTGCATCCCGTGTCTTTTTCCCATTTCAGCGGTCGCTTCGGTTTTCGATTTCTCTAACCTACAAGGTAAGACTCGGCGCTTGAGCGTCTACGTCACGGCTCTCAGCCCGCCCTCTGTTCGTTGATTGGCCGGCTGTTTTCAGTCCGGTGGAAAACTGAAAGATAGGCTGCTATCTCAGACTGACTACAGAAGCGAAATGAAATTAGCGGAAGTAGGAAGTCTGACGGAGTCAGGCTAACACTGCATGTCCACTGATGTTAAATATACTTATACAATCAAATTTCTTCAAACAAATTGCAATGTATGTCTAAACTTGCTTCCTGAAATAACATCACACAGACAATATGTGCAATATATTGTTTATTTTGCTTAAAATGTGTCAATATGGCCCTAAATGTACAGTTTTGTCCATGTCCAATTTCAGTGTGAGAAAGTTGAGGGTTAAAAAATATCCATTAAAATCATAAAAATAAATCAATTATTTTTGAAATCTTTTACAAAAGTCTTAATATTAAAGGAAAATAATAGTTTCAAATATAAGTTATTTATTTAAATACTTAAAATATATTAATTTATTTGTGTCCACAAAATGTTGGTCAACTATGTTACAAACAAAACCTCCCCCAGCAACTCAAAAATCGTTTGTCCCAAGACCTTGTAACCAGCACCATGTGATGTCATTTTCCTCTGTGGAGGCCATTTCAAACACACCATGGCGAGTCTCTTCTCAGTTTTTTTCAATATTTGATGTAGAAAAAGCGTATTGTCAACGGCCGTATTATCTTCAACTATGTTATTTACATTGTCATAGCTAAAACGTTTTATTTATTATAATGAAATTTTGTGTTGAATTCTTACATTAACCTGCTAAAAAATGACATGTGGTTAGCTAGGCTAGGTCCACAATTTCTGTTATGGGGAAGAAATATGGAAATTGTCAACTAAGTTATGGTCAACTAAGTTACAGTCAACTATCTTTCAACTAAGTTACATCAGTGCTAAAACTAAAAAGAAACTAAACTGAAAAGATACAATAGCATTTCAAAAGAGCATGTCTCAGAATCCATGTATTCTCTGTGGAATTATGTGCATTTCTGTACTGTTTAATAATTCTACATTTAAAATAAAAGAGGTTTTTACTGAAAGCAACTTTCATAATTCAATTCTGTCTCATGAATAAAATGTTGTCCATGGTTAACCATATTGCCAGTCAACTAGGTCACTTGTGTCATCTGTGTGATTTTCACTGTCACCTAGGTTACACTTAGATTCTTAAAGTTAAAATGTTGATGTTGATGTTTCTGACATTTTTTAGCATTATTCTTATTTGCATAGGTTAGAGTTTACTATAACATCTTTTTTAATTATCAAAAATAACTTTAATGGAGATTTATGGTGAAAAACATCCTTGTCCTTAAGGACCGTTATAAATGCATGTCATCTTAATCTTTAAAAAAAGGTTAAATATGAAAATCATTTTAAATAACAATTGTATGTGTGGCAGAAATAGACTCAAGAGCCTTCAAAATTGCATTTAATTTCAAGTGCAAGACTGAATGGAATGATTTGTATAGACCATTTCACAAGATGTAAACAACACTGGTCCAGAAGCACTTCCTGTTTCAGTTTTTTAACACTACATAAAAGCTGGGATAAAATACAACCAACAGAACCTTTAAAACTGAATCAAAAAGTTAAACAAACATCTTTAAGATGTTTTCTTTACATGTGAAATAAAGAAAACAGTTACAAACTGAAACAGGAAGTGTTTCTGGACCAGTGTTGTTTACATCTTGTGAAATGGTCTATAACACTCTGTTAGTCCGTAACATAGTTGACAAACTCTGAAGTAAAAACATGTTTTTAATTTATTTTATTTTTAAAACAGTTAATATTTAAGCTTTAATATTTAATATTTAAGCAGATAACAGATATGTAACACTGAATTAATATACTATATTGAGACACTTAATATTCCACTGAGAAAGGACAGTGCTCCTTGTGCTTTTTTGCTGACATGAAATGTACCCTAAATTAGAGAATGACTCAGCTACCGTTATTTCTGAAACTGCGTGGGTAGCGTAGCTAGGCGCTGGAAGGGGCCAGCACCATGGCGTTTTATTAGGGATCCCAATTCGCCAGGGAGCTCCCCGACGACATGTTGGGGTTCCCAGGACGAAAGGGAACGTCTCGGTTACGTATGTAACCCTGAGTACAGGGAACGGAGACGTGTCGTCCCTTCGCCATGTTGTTGTACCTTCGCGGTGGGCTGGATTCTGTTCGGCTCCTCAGCGAAAAGCGTCTATGCAATGCTTTACTTCCGCTTTTATATCCGTGCTTGTAGGCGGCTCGCGGAATGCAAAGATTGCATGCCAATTGTTATTGGCTCGTTTTAATTCTATCAGAGGTAATGAGGTTCCCTAGCGTTATCCCAATTCGTTCAGGGAACTCCCCGACGACATGTCTCCGTTCCCTGTACTCAGGGAATGAGGGTTACATACGGAACCGAGACGTTATTTTGTGTAAGACAAACGTGTATAAAGTAAAAAAATATAGGCAAATTACCATTCAGAAATGTTTTGTAAAAGCTGTGTTTAAGGAGGTTCTGCTTGACTCTCTTCATTGCCACTTTCTAGGTCTGATTATGGCTCATACTGATACTGCAGTATAGACACCATTATTTACATTGACCAGAGCACATGAAACATTCGCAAATGTAATGGGCGTGAAGATTCTGGACAACGTGCACTACACAGTTTAGCCAATCACAACACACCGGCCCAAACTAACCAATCTGAGCCCATTGCCTGTTTCTGAGGGAGTGGTTTCATAGAATCAGGATGTAAACCGGTCATTCAAATGACAGAGGAGAAAGCGGCCTACAATAAAGGTGAAATTTATGAAAAATAAGACTTAAAAAAAAAAGAAAAAACATGAATACATGTTATATTGCACCCCATAAACACAACCATGCAAAGAAAAAAAGCAGTAAAACACCCCTTTAAAAATTTTCTATTTCTGGTAGAACTGACAGTCCATTATACTGTGTTTATACTGGGCAACCTTCACTTCTTATGTTGTGCTAAACCAGTGTTGTTTTTGGCAGCCCTTTTAGTTTTAGTCTTAGTCTTTTGGACGAAAATGCTTTTAAGTTTTAGTCACATTTTAGTCACTTATAAACGTAATAGTTTTAGTCAAGTTTTAGTCGACGAAAACACAAAAGGTTTTAGTCAAGTTTTAGTCGACGAAAACACCAAAAGGTTTTAGTCAAGTTTAATCAATTTTAGTAAAAAAAAACTGAAAACTGAAAAATGCCTTATGATCAGGTTCGTACTATCGACGGACAGCCTCTTCATCCGGACCAACCGCTCTCTTATCCTTATTTCGCAATTTTAAAAGATAGGTTGTATCGGGTGACCCAAGATGCCCAAACAAAGCAGGATATAACCAAGTTATTGATACCTAAAAGCCGTCGGGAAATGCTTTTCCAGGCGGCTCATTGTAATCCGATGGTCGGGCATTTAGGACAAACAGCTACACAAAACCGTTTCATGGCCCGGTCATTCTGGCCGGGCATTCACGAGAATGTGCGCAGATGGTGCGCGGCATGTCGTGAATGTCAGTTGGTAAATCCACCGGCCACCCCAAAAGCACCATTGTGCCCCTTACCATTAATGCAGGCCCCCTTCGAAAGAATTGGTATGGACCTCATCGGGCCATTAGAACGGTCAGCGAGAGTACACCGCTTTGCATTGGTCCTGGTGGATTATGCAACGCGGTATCCTGAAGCAGTGCCGCTTCGCACTATTTCCGCGAAAAGCGTGGCGAGCGCACTGTTTCAACTAATCTCCCGGGTGGGAATTCCGAAGAAATTCTCACCGATCAAGGCACGGTGTTTGTCACGTACGATTCGCGAGCTTTACGAGTTATTGGCCATTAAATCGATTCGTACCAGCGTCTATCACCCACAAACAGACGGGTTGGTAGAACGATTTAATCGCACATTAAAATCCATGATTCGAAAGTTCGTACAGGAAGACGCCAAAAATTGGGATAGGTGGCTAGAACCCCTCTTGTTCGCTGTACGGGAGGTCCCGCAAGCCTCCATGGGGTTTTCCCCTTCGAGCTTCTCTATGGACGGCAGCCCCGCGGGTGCTGGATGTCCTTAGGGAAACTTGGGAGGACGGACCTTCTACTAGTAAAAACGAAATTCAATATGTCATGGACCTGAGAACAAAACTCCACACTTTGGGGCGGCTATCGAGGGAGAATTTGTTACAGGCTCAGGACAGACAAAGTCGGTTGTACAACAGGGGGGCTAGACTGCGGCAATAAAGTGCTTGTATTGCTTCCTACCTCTAGTTCAAAATTACTCGCGAAGTGGCAAGGACCCTTTACGGTCACACGGCGAGTTGGGGATCTCAACTATGAGGTAGCTCGGTCTGATAGGGGTGGGGCACATCAAATATATCACCTCAACCTGCTTAAAAAATGGTCGGAGGCGGAATCAGTGATGCTGGCGACGGTGGTGAGTGGAGAGGAGGATCTTGGTCCAGAGGTGAGTTCAAAGTCTCAATCTCTCGCCCTGGCCCCTGGGGGAGATCACCTCTCACCGTCGCAGATCACTGATATCAGAGTAATGCAAGCAGATTTTGCTGATGTGTTTTCACCCCTGCCAGGACGAACGAATCTCATTCAGCACCATGTTGAGACGGAGCCGGGCGTGGTCATTCGCAGCCGGCCATATAGATTACCGGAACATAAAAAAAAGGTAGTGCAAAATTAATTAGAGGCAATGGGAGTAATAGAAGAATCTAACAGTGACTGGGCGAGCCCGATAGTTTTAGTGCCGAAAACGGACGGCTCAGTTCGGTTCTGTGTAGATTACAGAAAGGTGAACGCTGTGTCGAAATTCGACGCATATCCAATGCCTAGGGTTGACGAACTGCTTGATCGATTAGGTTCCGCTCGCTTTTATTCGACACTGGACTTAACGAAAGGTAATTGGCAGATCCCCTTGTCTCCCATGACTAAAAGAAAAAACAGCTTTCACCACGCCGTTCGGGTTGTTTGGGCTCCGGCCACCTTTCAGCGGTTGATGGACCGCATACTCCGGCCACACGCTGCATATGCTGCCGCGTATCTCTATGATATCATCATTTATAGTGGGGATTGGCAGCGGCATATGCAGCACCTGCGGGCGGTCCTGAAGACGCTGAGAGGGGCGGGGCTCACAGCCAACCCGAAGAAATGTGCAATTGGGCGGGTGGAAGAAAGATATCTGGGCTTTAACTTAGGACATGGGCAGGTGCGTCCAGAAATTGACAAGACAGCCGCAGTTGCGACTTGCCCAAGTCCCAACGACCAAAAAGGAGGTTAGACAGTTCCTGGGGCTGGCGGGCTATTACAGAAGGTTTGTACCTAATTTTTCGGACACCGCCAGCCCGCTGACTGATCTAACTAAAAAGGAAGCACCAGATAGGGTTCAGTGGACGGAGCGGTGCCAGCAGGCTTTCACCCGCATAAAGGCTGCCCTGTGCGGCGGTCCGCTCCTACATGCACCTGACTTTCTCTCCCCTTTATTCTGCAGACAGACACGTCGGACAGGGGGCTGGGCGCTGTACTGTCCCAGGAGGTGGAGGGGGAGGAATGGCCGGTGCTGTACATCAGTCGCAAGCTCTCTAAGAGAGAGACGATGTACAGCACCATAGAAAAGGAGTGTCTGGCAATCAGATGGGCTGTCCTCACCCTCCGGTATTACCTCCTGGGACGGGAGTTCACCCTCTGTTCGGACCACGCTCCCCTGCAGTGGCTCCACCGCATGAAGGATACCAACGCGCGGATCACCCGTTGGTATCTGGCTTTACAACCTTTTAAATTTCAGGTGATCCACAGGCCGGGTGTACAGATGGCTGTAGCTGATTTCCTCTCCAGGAGGAGGAGGGGGGAGGCTGCAGGCCGGATGGCTCCCCGGCCTGAGTCGGGCAGTGGAGGAATGTGGCGGAGGGGGCGTGGTTTTGCGGAGCCTGTAGCGGGAGAGAGGGGATGGAGCAGAGCGGAGCGTAAGTAGGTCAAGTGCAGATGATGATCACCTGTGTCTGATTTCAGTAATTGGCGTGGAGAGACCGGATATAAGCCGGTGGGTGAAGAGAGAGGGAGAGAGAGATGAGCTGGGACCTCGTGCGCGCTACCTGGGAACGAGAAACGGGAAAAGAATCCAAGGATATTGAGATCATTTGTTTTGAGTTATTTTGACTGCTGTGTCGAGAACACGGTGAACGCGCTCTGTGCGCAACATTTTGTTTGTGGAAAGAGAAATAAAAGCGACTAACGTCCCAGCTCAAGCCGACCCCTGTCTTCTTCCTTCCTGAACCTGATCTGAAGTATATCACAGAAGTCAAACTCACCGAGTGGTCAGGGATGTTCACTGATATGCTCACACAAACATCGCTGCAAAATATGCTTTCCAACAGGTTTATCCTAGTTTTTGTCCGACTCTATTGACTTGGTGCAAAAACTACCATTAAACCCTGTGTTGTTGTTTTGTGGAATCTGGTGCGTGCGCGCGGCCGGTGCTGGGCAAACGCGATAGGAAACGGCAGCATTGCTGATACTTATTTTTAGCTCCATACAGACCGATTTCACGCAAAACAGGCATAAATTACATGCATTGTGAACGTCAGACTTATAATAATTTTCGTTCCGTCTCGCTCGTCAACGAAATTCGAAAACGTCTCGTCATGTTTTAGTCACCTCAGAGCTATTTTTAGCTAGTCATCGTCGCGTTATCGTCACAAAAAAACGGTGCGTTAACGAAATCATTTTGTTATCGTCATCACTGACGAAAACATCACTGTGCTAAACCGCAAATGGATCTGGTTACAAATAAAAGATGTAAAACAAACGTTTTCTCATGCAGCGAAATCAGTATGTGTATGTGTGTGAGGAAATATCCTATATTTTGCAGATGAGAACAGTTTCTAGTCATCCATCAGATAAGGTTTTACAGTACATCAAATAACATTTTCTTGTCATTTACCGTCACTGTCAAGGACTATTATTTCTGAAAGGATGGAATTTAAAGATTTTTTTTTGTTGTTAAAAAAGTTACATATTAATACATATATTTTTGTCTTTAACATTTGTATTGTGGTAACCATTTTATAAAAGCAACATGGTACTAGGCATGCTGCATTGTGAATACAGTCACGGCTGAAGGTGCTGTGCTTCAAGAGCAAACCTCGAGTATGTTATATTGCTTATACTAAAACACCCCACGCACCAAGGACTGAGACGTTCCTACATCAAGATTATCATAAAGTGTGAGTGACAATATTTGTGGCAGTAGTACTCACTAGCAGCAATGCCTCCAGCTGATTAATATAGATTTCTTCACTGGCCAAGAAACCAGACAGAACCAGTTTCTTCATTTCCAGACCTTTTTCCACGTCTCCCTGAAACAGAAACACATACAATACAGATGAATCAGGCAAATCTAAAAATGTATAACATGCACTGGGGCTATCAAAGCTTCAAAACTGATGCAAAACCATAGTGGTCCAAATGACTTATATGCTATCGTATTTATAGCATAAATTGTATTTATATTGTATTTTCCATGTGAGTGGTGCTTAATAAATTGCTACACTATTGAAAATAGACTAATGGACCTGTTTTTGAAGTAAAAATTTTACCATAGTTTTGCTAATGCAAGATTGTCAGTGAATAATTTAAATTGCAGCCTGTTATCATACAATGCTTCTATCTTTAGAAGATTGGTAAAATAGTGTGGAAGTAATAAGAACATTTTGTCACTTTGGAACTTGGCAACAAGTCATTTTATGCTCCACGGTATAAAGAAAGTAATACAACTTTGGAACAACATTAAGGTAAGAAAATGATGAGAGAATTTTCATTTTAGGATTATCTAATTCCCTCTTGCACATTTTACAGCAGTTTCAAAATCAAGTCGCCTTGTTTTCACAGTACATTACTTCAAGCTTTTTTTGTGAACCATGTTTTCCAGGACTTGCAACAAAGAGTTCTGCATCGAAAGTGCAATGCTGTACCAGGTGAGCTACGAAGCAAGTTTACATACAGTAGAAAAGCAATAAAGATGGAGAAAGCTATGTGACACAAATGTCACAAATTTGCCCAGTGGCCTGTACATCATGGCCTCCTAATAATTCCCATATACCAATTGGCTTTATCACTTCTCTACACCAGTAAGCTGGTGTGTGGTGGGCGTTCTGGCGCAATATAGCTGCCGTTGCATCATCCAGGAGGATGCTGCACACTAGTGGTGGTTGAGGAGATTCCCACTTCTATGTAAAGCGATTTGAGTGCAGAGAAAAGCACTATATAAATGTAATGAATTATTATTATTTATTATTAAATGTCAAAATGCATTAGTTTGCAAATCATACACTTTTAAGATCTGGCATTAAGTTTGTAAAAATAATAAACTAAACAAGACAGTGGTGATGTTAAGATGGTGTGCCTATGACACTGGAATTTGTACCCAATAGACATAAAAGATACCATGAGTGGGCAGAGAAAGGCCTCACCCCTTACTTTACATTTACACATAACAGACAAGTAACAGACTTTCAAACTCTCAAGGTGAAACATGGCCTAGTCTAGAAGTCTCAAGACTTCTATCGCTATCTACAAATTAGAAATAGATATGATGAAATTACAAAAAGGGGCACAGACAGAAGGGTCAGCATCATTGTGAATATATATATATATTTATATATATATATATATATATATATATATATATATATATATATATATATATATATATATATATATATATATATATATATATATATATATATATATATATATATATTCTGGCAAGCTTATAATGTGAATACTATTACAAAAACCATAAAAAGGCTGTACCAAGGTCTCCAATAAACACACAATATTTCAATAGGAAATGGTAAAAGGAAATTGCCAGAGTAATAGACGAGAATGACTGGGAAGTAATGGTAAAATGTAGTGGAAGACAACTTACTCGTTAACTTGGAGAGAATTTGGATAGATTTTGTATTACTCCTCTTCAGAAAGCTTACCAAAACATAAGAACAGGGTGCTGGAGACTTATCATTATCACTTATTCTGGGCCTGCCCAAAGGCTGTACCCTTTTGGCAAGAGGTACACAGATGCTTAGAGAATATTTTTCAAACTAATATCTCTTTTGATTTCTTACACATGTACCTAGGTCTGGAAAAGCCAATTCTGACTTCAACTGCATATAAGCACCTGCTAAGGATTCTGTTATTGTGAGCCAGAAAAGCCCTGACAAGAAAATGGCTTTAACCCAGAACTACCGGGAACTGAAGAATGGCCCAACACTATATACGATATATATATATATATATATATAGTGGAGAGACGCACAATGGCCTTAAGATTAGAAAGGGAGAAATGTATTGGTCTCTTGTCTAACTGGACTGAGTATATAAGAGAAATAAGACTGGGTCTTGTCTGAGGTCTAAGCAGAGAGGGCAGATGACACAGGGTTCGGGAGGGAGTGGATAGCAGGAGAGAGAGGATTGTCATCAATCATTCTCCACTACAAAAAGGAAAAAGAGGTTACAATTTGCAAGAGCTCACAAAAAATTGGAAAGTTGAAGACCTTGAAAAATGTTGCCTGATCTGATGAGTCTCGATTTCTATTGAGACATTCAGATGGTAGAGTCATAATTTGGCAAACAGAATGAGAACATGGATCATGTACATCATGCCTTTTTACCACTGTGCAGGCTGGTGGTGGTGGTGTAATGGTGTGGGGGATGTTTTCCTGGCTCACTTTAGGCCTTTTAGTGCCAATTGGGCATCGTTTAAATGCCACGGCCTACCTAAGCATTGTTTCTGACCATGTTCATTCCATTTATGGCCACCATGTACCCATTCTCTGCTACTTCCAGCAGGATAATGCACCATGTCACAAAGCTCTGAACCATTTCAAATGGGTTTCTTGAACATGACAATGAGTTCACTGTACTAAAATGGCCCCCACAGTCACCAGATCTTAACCCAATAGGCTATATGCAGCAACAAGCTATATGCAGTTCCGCATTTGACGCAAGGATGCTCTTCAGTTTCCGGTTGGGGAGATTAAAGCGGAAGAAAACAGAGGAAATTGGGATAATGGCAGAGTCTTCAAAATGTACTGTCCTCCCGTCTTTGAAACAAATCTTTCATACGTTTAGATGTAATTTTATATATAGTTATGTTTATTTAATATAATTTTAAAAAGAAGCATAAACACAAAGAGGGGTGTCTGTTTTGTCTGTTTTTGTGACTAACGTTTCTTTAGTATAACCATGGAGTATAAAATTCAATATAAATTCTCTGTATTGCATTGGACTCTACTATCGGCGGAAGTTATCGAGCATCCTTAGACCTTCACCGGAAATACCGCCGTGCATATATAGAGCCCATAGAGCATCTTTGGGATGTGGTGGAACGGGAGCTTCATGCCCTGGATGTGCATCCCTCTAATCTCCATCAACTGCAAGATGCTAACCTATCAACATTTCTAACAACATTTCTAAAGAATGCTTTCAGCACCTTGTTGAATCAATGACACGTAGAATTAAGGCAGTTCTGAAGGCGAAAGGGGGTCAAACACAGTATTAGTATGGTGTTCGTAATAATTCTTTAGGTGAGTGTATGTACAGTACACTGTCCTTGTCCAGAAAGGAAATAGAGACATCTTCAAAGTAGTCCATGTGACATCAGTGGATTAGTTAGAATTTTTGATGCATCAAAATTACAATTTGGTCCAAAATTACAAAAACGACAACTTTATTCAGCATTGTATTCTCTTCCGGTTCTGTTGTCAAGCCGCGTTCATGAGTCCGCAGTGACGCTGATGACGTAAGATGCTGCTGAAGTGTATCTGGTGCATTCGCGTATTCAGGTTCAACAAAATATGGCTGGGCAAAACAATGTAAGTCTTCCTCTGTGTTGAAGTCCATAGACATGTTTGTGTAGATTGTTTTGTTTACAGCGTGCGTCTCCCTCAGACTGTGAACGAAGCTCTTTCGCACCAGATAACACGTCAGTAGCGTCTTACATCACCAGAGTCATTGAACACGGCTTGACAACAGAACCGAAATAGAAAAGAATGCTGAATAAATTTGTAGATTTTGTTATTTTTGGACCAAAATGTATTTTTGATGCTTCAAAAAATTCTAACTAACCCACTGATTTCACATGAACTACTTTGATGATGTCTCTATTTCTTATTTCCTTTCTGGATAAGGACCATGTATACATTTTCAATGGAGGGACAGAAAACTAAATCTAAAATATCTTGAACTGTGTTCCGAAGATGAACGGAGGTCTTATAGGCTTGGAACGACATGGGGGTGAGTCATTAATGACATAAATTCCATTTTTGGGTGAACTAACCCTTTAATACTAATCTTCGTTTGTTTTTGGACTAAATGATGTATTCTGAAAAGCGCAAAATTAGCGAGCATAATTCACACTTTATTTCTGTTTTTTAATCATATTATGCAAGTGTGTCTTTTGCAGATAAATGTCAGAAAAGCTTGCCTTCAATGTAAACTGACTAATGTGCAAGATCTTTATAAAAATAAAATAAAAATTATTAAAAAAAGAAATCAATTAATTGACAATCTGAGTCTGTAATCCTAATTTGTGCGAAATGAATAAAAGTTGTTTGTGTTTTACTGCCTTTAGTGTTCATTTCAGCTGGAATCATATGCAAAGGTACATTTTTGTAGTGATATTCAAGAAATTTGCACCACCTGTAGCTAATCAAACCACAAGTTCAGCTTTTCCTACTACTAGTATGTTCTGATTTTATTTCTCTCTCTGGCGTAAAATTTCTCAGGCAGAGACACACCCTGAGAATTCACCCATCCAGTTACAAAGTTCAAACTGTTTCTGTGTTTGTGTGTTCAAACAAAGACACGTTATCTAAACACAACCATTTGAACAAACACCTGTGAATATGAGTGAAAGAGGAAAACTTAAGGAGCCTTCAAGTGTAATTCAACTTTCAAATGTCTGCTTCCATGTTTTTGCTCCAAATAAGCCTTTAAACCAAACCCCCTTTGAACTTTCCATTTACAACAGCTCTTGCTTATGAGTTTATAAAACATTTTTGGGAACAATTACTGTATGTGTAAATTCTCCCACCATGTCTGTCCATCAAAACCACCACAAATATATGAGGATAAAACAAAACATGACTGGGTCTGCTTGAACCCCATGCAATTTGATTACATAAAGGAATAAAAAGCGGTTCTATCTGAAAAGAAAGGAAGTACCACCCTTATGACTAACTACATAAAGAAAGCGGCCAAATATCCCCACCATTGCCCTTATAATTCACTCACACAAACCCTCCTTTGTCCAGAGCACTATTTATTCTGTGACTCTTAAAGGGGAAAAGACAAATTTTCAGACTAAAGTGAGGCTAGGACACGTTATGACAGTTATGAATATCCTGTGTGAAGATGAAAAAGAATTAAAAAAAGGATTCCTTTTGAAACAGATTATGAAAACCATGAAGAACCCTTTAAAGAACCTCAAAGGGATAGTTCACCCCAAAAATTTATATTCTGTTATCATTTATTCACTCACGTTGTTACAAACTGTACGACTTTCTTTCTTCTGTGGAACATGAAAGATATTTTAAAATAATGCTGTTATCAAATTATGGGGACCATTACATTTAATTTCAGGGAGACCAAAAAACAAAAACAAAAAACCTTACAGAAAATAAATCTTTTTTTTAATTACATTTGAACCTAATGCAATGACATTCATTTTATGTGAGAGCGATTTGAATTCATTTTATGTGATTTGAATTCATGTGTTGAGGTTCAGAATTTAAGTATTGCAACAGTAGCTTTTACTAAATGAATAGCAGTGACAATGGTGCCCATGTCACGGTTCATGGATTCAGTGACTCGCCCTCGCTATGTGTGTGCGTGTAGTACGAATGGGCGCGGCTCATCAGCATTGCTCGTTATCCCGCTGATGAGCTGATTTAGCGCCAGCTGTTTTGAATGAGAATGTCCTATATATTGTTTGTCATGTCGTCTTGTCTTTGTCAGATGGTTGTTGAGGTTCTCGGATTGCTCACCAGTTTTCTCCTCACTCTAGTGTTTGTTCCTGTGCTTTGGATTAATTTCTGTTTGGATACGTCCGCTGTTTCTGACTGTTTCTGATGATGGATTACGCTGCCCTGTTCTGAGTTATCCAGCCTGATCACCGTCTGTACCTGACCCTCGGATTCGTTCCAGCCGTTAGTGGATCATCGGTTCCTGTTCTGTCTGCCCACGGAGTCCTGCGCTATCAAGCCTAGTTTTGGTCTGCCTGCCTATTCGTCTGTGACACTGCTCTCTCTCTCTCTGGGTTTAAATAAACTCGTTCACTTGCAATTGAATCCACGTCTGTTCCTTACTGCTGTGACAGAACCATCTGACCATTCATGGATTTAGCGAGTGCGGAAGACGTCGGGCAGATGGTTGTCGACAACAACGCCCGCATGGATCGTCAAGATGAACAGATCGGAGCCTCGGGACGGGCGATCCAGGCTCTGGTAGCGCAGGTGTCTGAGCTCACCTCTCAAATACATCGTCTGAGGGGTCCCGCTGTGCCAGCACAGCCCCCGCCTGTTCCCCCAGCACCTCCCAACGTCAATCGACCTGAGCCGCGCATTCCCACTCCAGAGAGATATTCGGGTGAGCCTAATTTATGCAGAGCTTTCTTAACTAAATGCTCAATCTTTTTCTCTCTCCAGCCTGTGACATTTTTTTCGGAGGAGAGTAAAGTGGCATTGGTAATGACGTTGCTGTCTGGACGCGCGGCTCAGTGGGGAACAGCGGTGTGGCAGAACCAACACGAGTGCTGCTCCTCGTTCCAAGCACTTGAGGAGGAAATGAGGCGCGTGTTCGACCGCGCGGTGGCCGGACGTGAGGCGGCTCGTCAATTGGCCGATCTTCGTCAGAACAACAGCTCAGTGTCTGACTACTCCATCCAGTTTCGAACATTGGCCGCCGAGTGCAGATGGAACGAGGAGGCACAGTGGGACCTATTCCTGCATGGGCTGGCTGACCGTGTTCAACGGGAAATCTACACTGTGGAACTACCGAAGACTCTAGATGGACTAATTGAACTGGCACTACGTGTTGATGCTCGCTTACAACAGGGAGTGAAACGTCAGTCCCACATTCCTATGGTTGACGGAGGAGACTTTTCCGGTTTCAGAGCCACGAACACGGTCAGCCCCTCGAACGATCCTGAGCCCATGCAGGTGGGTCGAGCTCGACTCTCCCGGGAGGAGAGAGAACACCGTCGCTCGAGAGGTCTGTGTCTCTACTGTGGGGAGGCTGGCCACTTTGTTTCCACCTGTCCTTTAAAAGGCCAAGCCCGGCGGTAGGACGGAGGCTACTGTCGGGCGGATTATCCTGGACCAGACCCTCGAGCGCCACCCGTCTCCCGGTGAGACTCCAGTGGGCAGACGGATCCTTCAACGGCGAGGCACTGGTGGACTCTGGAGCGGAGGGGAACCTGATTGACTCTTCACTGGCCAAAAGACTTCACCTCCCCATCACGGCCCTGCATCACCCCATTCACATCCACGCACTCAACGGACAGGAGCTCCCGGGAGTCACTCACATCACTGGAGTTATGACACTCATCACTTCGGGTAACCACACTGAGAGGATCTCACTCTATCTCACCCAGTCACCTCACGCCCCGATTGTCCTGGGTCATCCGTGGTTGGTTAGACACGGGCCCCGGATAGAGTGGGGACTTAACTCCGTGTCCAGTTGGAGTGAACAATGTTATGCCTCATGTCTTTCGTCTGCTGTTCCGTCTGTTTCTCGTTCTGTGTTGCAGGAGGAGCCAGTGAATCTGTCTAACGTGCCACCGGGGTATCTCGACCTGAAGGAAGTGTTCAGTAAGTCCCGGGCTGCTTCTCTTCCTCCGCATCGTCCCTATGACTGTGCGATAGATTTATTACCAGGTATGTCTCCGCCTAAGGGCAAGTTATATTCACTTTCTGTCCCAGAAAGGGAGGCTATGGAGAAATATATTTCTGATTCTCTGGCAGCGGGGTTCATTCGTCCTTCCTCTTCTCCAGCGGGGGCGGGATTCTTTTTTGTGGGGAAGAAGGATGGGTCGTTGCGACCTTGTATTGATTACCGGGGGTTGAACAACATCACGGTAAAGAATACTTATCCCTTGCCGTTGATGTCTTCAGCTTTCGAGAGGTTGCAAGGAGCATCCATCTTCACGAAATTGGATTTACGTAATGCTTATCATTTGGTCCGCATCAGGAAGGGGGATGAATGGAAGACCGCGTTTAACACCCCCAGGGGGCACTTTGAATATTTGGTTATGCCTTTCGGGCTTTCCAACTCCCCAGCGGTCTTCCAGGCACTCGTGAATGACGTGTTGAGAGACATGGTAGACCAGTTCATATATGTTTACCTGGATGACATATTGATTTTTTCTTCGTCTCTCCAGGAACATGGTCAACACGTCAGACGAGTGCTTCAGAGGCTGCTAGAGAATGGGCTTTTTGTCAAGGCGGAGAAATGCACGTTTCATGCACAGTCTGTTCCCTTTTTAGGGTACATCATTTCGTCTGAGGGAGTACGGATGGACCCTGAGAAGGTTAAGGCTGTGGTGGAGTGGCCAAGCCCAGATTCCCGTAAGGCCCTACAGAGGTTTCTGGGGTTCGCCAACTTCTACCGGCGTTTCATTCGCAACTTCAGCCAACTAGCCGCGCCTCTGACTGCTTTGACCTCCCCCAGAACGGCGTTCAGGTGGTCAAGCACAGCGGAGGCTGTGTTTGCCAAACTGAAAGGCCGCTTCGTTTCAGCCCCCATCCTTATAGCCCCTGATTCATCACGTCAGTTTATGGTGGAGGTCGACGCGTCAGAGGTGGGGGTAGGAGCAGTGCTGTCGCAACGCTCTCCCACAGACGACAAGATGCATCCCTGCGCGTTTTTTTCCCATCGATTATCTCCCGCCGAACGTAACTACGACATTGGTAACAGAGAGTTGTTGGCTGTCAAGTTAGCGTTGGAGGAATGGCGTCATTGGTTAGAGGGGTCGGGGGTACCTTTTATCGTCTGGACTGATCACAAGAACTTAGAATACATTAGATCTGCTAAAAGATTGAACTCCAGGCAGGCTCGGTGGGCACTTTTTTTCGGACGTTTTGATTTTGTTATTTCGTACCGCCCGGGTTCCAAAAACATCAAACCCGACTCTTTATCTCGTATTTTTGACCGCTCCGAACGCCCGTCTACTCCCGAGTGCATTTTTCCTGAGACACTAATTGTCTCCACACTCAATTGGGAGGTCGAATCGAAGGTCAAGTCGGCCTTAGAAGGGGTAACGCCTCCGCCCGGGTGTCCACCGAACCGCTTATTTGTGCCGGAGGGATTACGGTCCGACGTCATTCAGTGGGGGCATTGTTCCAACGTGGCTTGTCATCCAGGAGTTAATCGCACTACCTTTTTAGTCAAGCAACGATTCTGGTGGCCTCTCATGGCTCGTGATGTCCACAGTTTTGTTTTGGCTTGCTCGGTTTGTGCCACTGGTAAGACTTCCAATCGACCTCCAGATGGGTTACTCCAACCGCTGCCTGTCCCTTCGAGACCCTGGTCCCACATAGCGCTAGATTTTATTACCGCCCTCCCACCCTCCCAGGGTAACACGGTCGTTTTGACTGTGGTGGACCGGTTCTCGAAGGCGGCTCATTTCATTCCCTTGCCCAAATTACCCTCAGCCAAGGAGACAGCGTTGGCCGTTGTAGATCACGTCTTTCGTTTACATGGCCTCCCGACAGACGTGGTTTCCGACAGAGGTCCCCAGTTTGTGTCCAGATTTTGGAGAGAGTTTTGTAAATTACTGGGAGCGACGGTTAGTCTGTCCTCAGGGTTTCACCCCCAGAGCAATGGTCAAACCGAGAGAGCCAACCAAGATTTGGAGAGGACGTTACGATGTTTAGTCTCCAAGAATCCTTCGTCCTGGTGTCAACAACTTTCTATGGTGGAGTACGCACACAACACATTGCCAGTGTCGTCCACGGGTCTTTCTCCGTTCGAATGTAGTGTAGGTTACCAGCCACCTATTTTTCCCAGTCTGGAATCCGAAGTCGCGGTTCCCTCCGCTTACGCCTTCATCCAGAGGTGTCAGCGCACATGGACCAGAGCCCGTGAGACTCTGCTCCAGGTGCGTGCTCGCACCAAGGCTAAAGCCGATCGCCACCGGTCTAAGCCTCCCGTATACGTCGTGGGTCAAAAAGTGTGGCTTTCAACCAAGAACATTCCGCTCCGCTCCGTCTCTAACAAGCTTGCTCCTAAATTTATTGGCCCGTTTACTGTCACCAAAATGATTAGTCCGGTGACAGTCCGCCTCAACCTGCCTCCAGCGTACAGGAGGATTCACCCCGCCTTCCATGTATCCAAAATTAAACCCGTGTTTCGTTCCATCATTAATCCGCCTGCCCCGGTTCCTCCCCGCCGCGTCTCGTAGATGGGGAACCAACTTATTCGGTTAATCGTATACTGGATTCTAGACGGAGGGGACGTGGATTCCAGTACTTGGTGGACTGGGAAGGTTACGGTCCGGAGGAGAGAAGTTGGGTTCCGGCTAGGGACATCTTGGATCACTCCCTTATCGATGATTACAATCGGCAGGTAAGGGGTCTGAGAACGCCAGGCGGCGTTCTTAGGAGGGGGGTACTGTCACGGTTCATGGATTCAGTGACTCGCCCTCGCTATGTGTGTGCGTGTAGTACGAATGGGCGCGGCTCATCAGCATTGCTCGTTATCCCGCTGATGAGCTGATTTAGCGCCAGCTGTTTTGAATGAGAATGTCCTATATATTGTTTGTCATGTCGTCTTGTCTTTGTCAGATGGTTGTTGAGGTTCTCGGATTGCTCACCAGTTTTCTCCTCACTCTAGTGTTTGTTCCTGTGCTTTGGATTAATTTCTGTTTGGATACGTCCGCTGTTTCTGACTGTTTCTGATGATGGATTACGCTGCCCTGTTCTGAGTTATCCAGCCTGATCACCGTCTGTACCTGACCCTCGGATTCGTTCCAGCCGTTAGTGGATCATCGGTTCCTGTTCTGTCTGCCCACGGAGTCCTGCGCTATCAAGCCTAGTTTTGGTCTGCCTGCCTATTCGTCTGTGACACTGCTCTCTCTCTCTCTGGGTTTAAATAAACTCGTTCACTTGCAATTGAATCCACGTCTGTTCCTTACTGCTGTGACAGCCCAATGCTGATAGCGATAAGATATTGATAAGGAATGATGTCACAGGAAGAAAATTATTTATAAACATAGATAGTGTCATTAGTGAAAGACAGAGAATGGGCAAACATGACAGAAGAGGAAGTTACAGAGACTGAGAAGTTCCAGACAATGTAGGCTACAGCTAGACCAAGAAATGCATTTGTCTACCAGAATATATATATATATATATATATATATATATATATATATATATATATATATATATATATAGTGTGTAATATTTGATTCATATTATAGTATATAGTTTTTTTATTATTATTATTATTATTAAAGAATGTCAATGTTAGACGTGAGTCCGGGAAAGTTCTTCTAAGTGTCACTTATTTTCCTATTTAAAATGGAAAATTGTTGTGAAAAAAGTATTTGCAATCCTCATTTTCATCTGTGAGAAAATAATCCGATTTTGACTGAACACATCAAAACATCTGTAACTGGTGAGAGCTGTGACACAATGAATATTGCACATGCTCTTCACGCGTTGAACTTTGGTGCTCACATAGCTGATGCAGGTTTGAGTCTGCAAGATATCCTGAAACTAGAAACAAACAAGCTAAAGTCAGTCTTTGAATTTAGGGATTTTATTAGTAATGATCCACTGACATTTTGGCCCACCGTGTATTACACTAATAGAATGCTAATAGAAGGTTAATTTAAAATTAACAGTTGTGATTCGTTTTAATTAAGGTGAAATACTATTTATTAGTGGTGCTTGCTTTTTCACACACACAAAAAAAAAAGCGCTTTAAAGTGTTAAATTTCAACAAACTTCCCACATATTTTGTGTTATGGACATGAACAATACCTCAAATTTGGGTGGAGAAAAGGTGTGCCATAATTTAATGGATGATAAGATTAAGATAAGATTGATAAGATGGGGGAAATAAAATATTGACTTCCTCTGAAAGGGAAGTATAATATATCCACTTCATACACTGCCATTCAAAAGTTTGGGTTCAGTAAGATTTTTTAAAGCAATTAATACTTGTATTCAGCAAGGACACATTAAATTGACCAAAAGTTACAGTAAAGAGAAAGACAGTATTACAACATTTCTATTTTAAATAAATTATGTTCTTTTGAACAATCCATTCATCAAAGAATCTATATACACTCACCTAAAGGATTATTAGAAACACCATACTAATACTGTGTTTGACCCCCTTTCACCTTAATTCTATGTGGCATTGATTCAACAAGGTGCTGAAAGCATTCTAGAAATGTTGGCCCTTATTAGCCACATTTCCACTGCCGGGCTAGGGCTGGGCCAGAGCTAACAGCGAGCCGAGCCGAGCTCAGTGGCCTCGGGCCTCAAGCTTGCGTTTCCACTGCCGGGCCAGTAGCCCCGCAGTGCTGCCCTAAACCCCGCCCCTAACATGCCTTTCTGGATCAAACGTCATACAACCCAACCCATTTTCAGCGGGTATTATGAATTAATTTGAAATAGCATGCTTTCGTAACATCTCGACTGGACTACTGTAATGCTGTGTATATCAGCACCTCTCAGGCTTGTGTTTCACGTCTACAGCGGCTCGGCTTCTCTGCGGGAAACGTAGCAAATATGATTCTGTCACGCCAGTATTGATCTCACTACATTGGCTGCCGATCAAATATAGAATTGATTTCAAAATTCTATCGTTTGTTTTTAAATCCATTCGTAATGAGACACCACAGTATTTAACAGATTTGCTACACCCCCTCAGTCAAGGTCACTTAGATTCACAAACTCCGGACTATTGCAAGTCCCCAGGACAAGATTAAAAAATAGGTGATCGTGCCTTCTCTGTCATCAGCCCCAAATTATGGAACACTCTCCTGGTTCATATTAGAACTGCCACATCTTTATCTACTTTTAAGTCCTCCCTCAAGACACATTTATTTTCTTTGGCGTTGTAATTATACCTTGATTTGCTGTTTCAGAATTTTATTTTGATGTGTTACATCTATTTTACAGCTTGTGTTAGCTTTATCATCTTTTGTACAGCACTTTGGTCAACCTCGGTTGTTTTTAAATGTGCTTTATAAATAAACCTTCTATTCTATTCTATTCTATTAATTTATTTTTTAAGTTAGGAAGATAGCATGTATATTAACTCACCGGCCGTGGCTGAAATAGTGTCCCGATTGTCTCGCGAGTCGTCACTAACAGAGGGCCGGTGACCCAGCACACCGTCCATCAAGTCGAACCATGGAAAAATCCTTCTCTGAACTCCATTGTGCATTTGAATCGCCTTGTACAATACTGCGCCTGCAACTTTTAACATTTTTTCCTGAACTTGAAGCGTTGCTCGCTGAATGTTTAGCTTAGAAAGTTCGGCATCAATGTATTTTGTAACATCCTCGTTTCTCCACACGCATTCAAATTGACGTCGTACTCTTTATTCTGCCCAAAATGCTCAGAAGAGCTGTGGTATTCTCCATTTCTGGGTCTTCTGCTGTTGTAGCCCATCAACCTCAAGGTTGTGCGTGTTGTGGCTTCACAAATGCTTTGCTGCATACCTCGGTTGTGACGAGTGGTTATTTCAGTCAACGTTGCTCTTCTATCAGCTTGAATCAGTCGGCCCATTCTCTTCTGACCTCTAGCATCAACAAGGCATTTTCCCCCACAGGACTGCCGCATACTGGATGTTTTTCCCTGTTCACACCATTCTTTGTAAACCCTAGAAAGGGTTGTGTGTGAAAATCTCAGTAATTGAGCAGATTGTGAAATACTCAGACCGACCCGTCTGGCACCAACAACCATGACACACTCTAAATTGCTTAAATCACATACCAAATCAGCATATTAGAATAATTTCTGAAGGATCATGTGACACTGATGACAAAGCTGAAATTTCAAAGGAATAAATTACATTTAAAAATCAGATATTTTAAACTGTGGTTTACTCTATTACTGTTTTATTGATACTGTATAACTGTATTTTTGATACGTGGTGAGCATTACCGGGAACACAACCCGTAAATCCTGATGTACTTGGTACATCATAAGAAGGACAGTGTCTATGCTAAAATTAGTCTCTCTGTTTATCCCAAGGGACCCTCTATGGTGGACCTGCGCCTGGACCCATCCCAACTCATCCTTCAGTGCCGGCCTCATCGACACGACAGCCATCGGCACTGATCCTCAACAACTCGTCTCCGTACCGGCGTGATTACTTTGACTTCCAAACAGATCCACAGGAAATGGACAAATACTCTGGCCAGAGGAGAACAGGCCCCCGACTTGAGCCTGGTTTCTCCCAAGGTTTTTTTTCTCATTCTGTCACCTGATGGAGTTTTGGTTCCTTGCCACTGTTGCCTTGGCGTTTGGCATGCTTAGTTGGGATTTAGGAACATTTAATATTCAACAATATTATTGATCTGTGTTGTATTATTTTCATGTTTTTACTGTGAAGCTGCTTTGATACAATCTGTATTGTAAAAAACGCTATATAAATAAAGGTGACTTGACATTAAAAAAATCAACAAATAACAATTTATTTTAAGGTGACAGTTACACATTACTACATGTAATTGCTATAGTAATAAAAGTAAATTATGCATAATTACAAGTAACTAATTATGTTATTATGCCCTAAATCAACCCGTAACCATAATTCAATTAATTTTAACTCAGTACTTACTTGGGACTCGGGTGCAATGCAACTGTCACCTTAAAATAAAATGTAACCAAAACAATCTCACTGACCTCAAACTTTTAAACATTGATGTAAGAGAGACAAAGAGAAAGAGATAGATACGGGCAGAGATCTATGGATATACAGGTACCAAAATATATAAGATAAATTTGACCACTTAAATTTTATGTCAAAATATAAAATATAAACTAAGTAATAAACTAGTAAACTAAAGAACTGCTCCTCTTTATCCTGGTCCTCTTTCAAAACGTACTGCATAACAGCTAAATTGTCTTTTTCAGCTCATTATACTGTCCATCTTCTGTGTATGGACAACAGTAACTTAAACTCGCATGATTCAGGTCAGTCTTAAACAAAACACGTTTACAAGCACAGACTTACACAATTTTTTTTTTACAGTGCACCAAATGTATTGTGAGAGAAATGTTATAAAGGGATAGTTGACTCAAAACGAATAAAAATTCTATCAAAATGTTCTCTCACACACTCTCGTATCTAAAAATGAAAAAGAAAAAAATCAGACAGGTTTGGAATGACATGAGGGTAAGAAAATATTAACAGAATTTGTATTATAGGGTAACTGTGCCTTAATGGTGCGTTTATGGCCTGTGATCTCTGAATGTGAGTGTCCAAATATAGAGAATATGAGATTGTGCTAATGATAGCCACAAAGTGAACTGCTGGTGAGGAGTGTGAGGAAGCATGGATGCTCTTATTGAAATACTAAACATCCCAAATCAAACTATAGAAAATGTAATGCCAAAGAGTCAAAATCACAGCAACAGTTGGTGAGTAAACATCTGTATTTGTGCAAAAACTGGCCCAGTTTCTGCCTTTACCTGAGTGATTTCTGTCTCGACAATTGTGTTAGAACAGGGTGAAGATCATTAAAACCATACAGACTCACCATTGCTACATATGACTGTTACAAACTAAGCAAAATGGAACTGAACTAACGCTACGTCGTGAAATGTTTTAATACTTTTCCACCTTCCTGATTTTTAGCCATTGAGACAGAGCAAAAGCCATCAGAGGAAGAGAAAGTGTTGTCTTGTCCTCTTTACCTCTCAGCCGGTCTCTCTCCACCTTAAACGTCATGAGTTCCATTGGGGTGAATGGACAGTCCAAGTCCATCTCATTGTCAAACAAATCTTCATCCTCCAGAACTTTGTCCAAAAGACCTAGCACCTCATCCTCAACCTCCTCCATGCTGGTGGCTGATCCCCCTCTCTCCTCTCCCTGCGTTTCAATTACTGCTTTCCTTCCTTTCAAGTTTTGACAAGCCGCCTGCGACAGTTCAATGCCTACACTGGAATTCTATCTCTTCTGCCAACTAAGGGTTTTTTTTCTCTCACTGGAACGGTAACATGTCCTCCCTCTCACACAAACACAGAAAGAGCTACTTGCTTCCTCTCTCTCGTATACACACACACATCGAATGGCCCGCCTCTGCACTCTCTCTCTCTCACACACACACAGACTTGAGCTAAACACGTCCCTCCTCCTGACCGCAGTTCTGTCTTCCTGGTGTGTGTCAATTCCGGGTGCCCCGGGTTAAGAGACTGTCCACCATTTTCCTTTCTGGCCTTAAAGGGTCTCAGAGAAAGAGAGTATTTTTAACTCTCTTTGTTGTTCCCACTTTATTTTAAGTGTCTTTAACTATGTACAAATATTTAAAAGAATAATTGAATACAATGCATTTATTGTATACATGTATTTAAAAAAATAACTGTATGTGATTGCAGATGCAATTCATTTCTGTAGGTATCTATAATTACACTGTTAACCAGGGCTGTGCAAAGACAGATTCACTTGTGGCACCTTTAAACCTAACCATACACCCAAACCTGTCCCTATAATGTACTTAAGTGTTGTTTTGCAATACAACAAATAAATACATTGTACCTAACATTCATTCATTCATTCATTCATTTGTATGTAAGTACATAGTGGCTAAGACACCTTATATAAAATGTAAACTTTTTAGGTTGCACTTTATTTTATGGTATCCGTGTACATTACAGTGTAATTACTTTACAGTGTGTAGTAACAATGCATAATTTATTGTTACTACACACTGTTTTACACACAGTGCAAATAAAGTTTTACCACTTTTTTTTGGTTGTTCCTGTTTAATTCAAGCATTATAAAATGACTTAAACCTGAAAGAGTTTAATAGCAGGTTTAATACCCATTTCATCTCAAGACTGTAGGGCCAACCTACACTCTTAAAAATAAAGGTTCCAAAACTGGGTCTTCACAGTGATGCCAAAGAACCATTTTTGGTTCTCCAAACAGGGCTCCATGCAGACTGCGACCAAATGGTCTCATTTTGTGAACATTTTTCCAGCCGATGTGATTAAATTTAGTTAGAGGTCACACTGGTGACACCACGATGTTGGCCAATTAATAAGAACCGCTATTTCTGTTGCATATGAGAAACATAAAATGGCAAATAATAAGAAAATGAAACAAAACCACGCTACTCGTTTAAGCTGCATTGCACAGACCATGTATATGCTCGGACCAATATTAGACAGCACAGTGTGAGCTCAGAACAGGTACTCTTGGGCCAATCTCGAGTATGTGACATTACTACAAAAGACTGGGAGAATGAATATTAAAATAAAATATAGAATAATTTATATTATTAGCATGTATTTATATGCATTACTATTTGTACAACCTTTTGAGAGTAAAATTCAAGCACTTTTTAAGGGCTTTAGAGTGCTTCACACTTTTTTGAGTACTTCAAAGGTCTAAATATAATCCAATTTTAATCTTATTTTAATGATGATTTGTCATTTGTCATGATTTGTCAACTTTTGAAACAAAAAATTCATAGATGTAGGAAAACTAACATTTATTTAAAAAGCCATAAAATTACAACTATAACCAGCCATTAGTCATTTCAACCAGTGGTTGAAAACTTCACATAAATGTAGACTTAAAAAAAATCCTAAGTTGAGCCAACATCTACTAGTCGCTGATTATGTCAACATGTATATCAACATGTCAAACAATTTATCATCCTTCCTGACAAACTCAGTTAACGTTGCATGATCATTAGAATCATTTTCTAAAAAAAATCGATGAAAAATCGATGGTAATCCTTGAACAAAAGTCATTAGGGGAATCCCTGATAATTTATCTAGAGTTCAAAGAGGAACTAGAACCGAGCAAGATGGCAAATGATTGCACAATATTCGGCTTCTCTTTTTTCTCACAGAACCTGTATACACTGGTTGACAAAACATTACAATCAATGGGAACTGATATAAATGAATGATACACTAAGTTAGTTCTACACTAGTACACTAGATACACTAGTTAATCTATCATTCATTTGATGTTGTAAGATGAGTCTGTAGAAACAGGCCTCTGATGATGTCTCTGATGGTTATATAAGGCTCTCAGAGCTCCTCACAACACTGCCCACAAGATCAGACCATCTGAGAGGCTCTAATGAAAGCGAGGGAGGAGGCAGAGAAAACACAGCACATTTTTAATAAGCCATTTGCCTATGTCCTTCTCACGCTCTGACTTTACCTGCAGTCAAGCTCACAGGGGCAGGTGACTGCTTTGTTTTCTATATCATGTATAGATAATTACCAAGGCATGCTAGAGTTAATTTAAGGCTAAAGAGATGAGAGGTTTTGATTTATTTATTTATCATTTATTTATTAAATCCAGCTTGTTTGCTGGATTTGAAAAAAAAAAAAAACTGTCAAACAGATAAAATAGAATAAGTGTAACGATCACCAGCTGGAGTGCCCCTGAGAGTCACCAGAGGGCACTCCACACCAGACTGATCACTTCACAAAACTACAATTCCCATAATGCTTCTTACCTGTGACTGATTACACAAACACCTGCAGCTCATCCACACTCACCCATATAAACCCTGTTCACTCTCAAGTTCATTGTGAACTATTACATTGTCACTGCCTGTAATCTCTGAGCATTTTCTACAATTCCTTTGATCTGTTTATTGACCTTGGATTGTTTTCTCGTTTCTGCCTGTTTGCTGCCTGTCCTGAACTTCTGCCTGTGACCTGACTACTCTCTGTGTTTATTCTCTGATCTCCCTGTTTTGCTGTTACCTGACCCTTGCCTGTTCTGAAGTTCTTTCATTAAAACTGCAATTGGATCCCACTGAGTCTTCCAGTTTGTAACAATAAGTCTTCTTTGTGATGAATTTATTTGCGGTACATAACAGTGACTAACGTTTCGATGTAAAGTTACATCTTCATTCCATCGTGACTCTGATGAAGATGTAACTTTACATCGAAATGTTAGTCACTCTTATGTACCGCAAATAAATGTATTACAAAGAAGACATATACATTTATTACAAAGAAGACAAATAAATGTATTACAAAGAAGTGTTGCACCAGCGATTCTCCTTTTCTGCCTTGCTTGTCCTGCCCTGGTTGCACCGGATTGTTTGGGAATTACAGAAGCGCAGCGAGCCTTCCTTTTCATTTTGAGATAAAATAGTGTTTATACTTTATTTAATTGTATAAATATCAAAATAATTTATTTTATCTATTATTTATTGTATACTTTATTTTATAATTATGTTTTCATCATGCAATACATTTGTTTTATTGCAATGTAGAATAAACTTTCAAATATGTGATATTCCTATATCAGGTTTCACAGCCTATATTTGTTCAGTAATGGAGCAGGGCTGAGTTTCCCGATCACGTTGTCTCTTAGCGCGCTACGAAGACTCTCAAGGCAGAGCTTAACTGAAGGTATACCATTTCCAGGCGTGTTCCCCGAATGATACCTTAGAAAGCTGCTTAAGGTATACCTTCTTACGTGCGACGTTACCGGGTGCTGTCCGTGGCGATGGTGCTGAATCTGTTGATATCGATGACTCGAGAATCAATTATTCTCTCGTGCAGGGGCTGTTTATGTGAGAAAGCGCTGTTCTTTATAAAAGAAACCTGTCAAGCACTTCAGAAATAGTGGAAATTGCATTTATTTGGGATATTATAAAAAATAAAAAATGACAAATTGCAAACTAAATTAAACCCTGGATATTTTATATAATTTCGGAAAGAGTACACGAACGCACAACCTCGTGCTCAAACGTGTCATGCGTCTAACCCACTACAGTAACTGTCCATATGCTTTCATTGCATTAGAAAGGGCCACTTATATTATCATAATATATTTGCTATATTTTCTTCATTTACTCCACAAGCAGGGTTGATTGCCCAGCAGCTGCATCACATTATTGGTGTAAACAAATATTTTCTGTGATTGGATGACCTACTCAATAAAGCGCAAACACGCGGAACATTTAATCAATAGCTATGGCGGAGAAAAGAAAGAAAGAAAGAGGAGAGCCCCCAGCTTTAATCCAACTGAAATGGACATCCTTTTAAACGAGGTGGCACTTCACAAAGATGTGCTTTTTTCAAGTTTTCGGACAACTGTGTCCAACAAAATGAAAAAAGATACCTGGGAACGCATTGCCGTGAAAATGGCAGCATCAAGTTTAAGCCCACAGAGAGAGTGGGAAGTTGTTCGTAAAAGTGGCATGATTTTGCCAGTGCTGCCAAGGCAGGAGGTGCTGCAATCCGGAGAGACCGGGCAAGAACAGGTGGTGGGCCCAGCTCTGTGCCTGCACTCAGCCCTCGTACGAGGAAAAGGCCCTGGCAATCATTGGAGAAGTGGCCTCAGAGGGTATCTCAGGGGGTATAGATGTGAGAGCAGGTGTGGATACCACTCCATGCTCTCAAAGCAGGCCATCCTTGCCAACTCGCACCCTCACACCCTCTCCCCCCAGCAGCAGCGACAGGGCATCTCCCCGCGACCGGCGTCACCACGCCGGTCTGCACCTTCATGTGCCTCCACTGAGGTCACCCAACACCAGCAATCTGCGAGTGGCTCCAGAAGGCATCGTTCTATCCGATGCCGACTGCAGTGAAGAGCTGGTCAAGCTCGAAAAGGAGAAGCTGGAAGTGCTACGAGGGATCGAGCAGGGGTTACAGGAGGCCAACAACCTCACGCGGACCACGCTGGAGGTGAAGAAGGCGAAGCTCCAGATTTTGGAGAAGCAATATGCTTTGTCCAAAGCTAAATTTCAAAGGCCAACCATTTCTGTTCCAATTATAATGCCAGGTCAAGGTAAGCTTGATTATGATGCTCGGAACTACTAGAGTGTTGTCTGTTATCCTTTTGTTCAAACTATTTGATTACATTACAGATGAACTATCAACAACCCAGTGACTGCGGGCTTCGGGAAAGCAGACTTTATGTTTATTTTCAAATATATATTTTCAGTGCTTTTGTTTGAACAAACACCAATTTGATTAAACAAACTTGCTGTCATCAATGTTGGGTCTGCAGAGCATCTTTATTGTAAAGAGTTCACTGTGTAATGATCAATGGCACATAATAGTGAATTATACGTTACTTTAACCATCCTCTACCTTGGAGGAGAAATAAACTCGGCTGTGCACAACAGCAAAAAGAAAAAAAATGACAGGGAGAAACTGTGTATATCTACAAAAAGGGGAAAGTTCCCCTTCAAAGTTCATGTTGATGATGAAAATAGGGTGCAAAAATACATTAACCAAAAACGTTGTGAATGATTTGCTGCCTCCGTTTGTACACCAGCTGCGTGTAGGGCATCTCTAAGTTGGGGTGGGTTATGGACACCTTCCTCCTCCTCTTCTTCTTCTTCTTCCTCCTCCTCTTCTTCTGGCAAAGCTGCACCTCCACTGACTGCAATGTTGTGTAGCATTGCTGTAACTACTGCAACTGCACAACATCTTTCTGGCTTCAGACGCAACCCTCCAGCTGATTTATGCAGGCACCAGAAGCGCATCTTCCAGTGCCCAATCAAGCGCTCCACCAAGTTGTGGGTATGGATGTGTGCAATGTTGTAATTCTCCTCGGCCCGCGTGGTGGGGCTGGTGACTGGATTTAGAAGATAGGTTCTGAGGGGGTAGCCGCTGTCTCCTATAAAAAAGCTCTGCCCAAAAACCCCTCTTTCCCTTGCCCTTGACCCACTACTGAATTGGCCCATACAAAGCTGTCGTGTGTGCTACCAGGCCACTTTGCCACCACGTCTGCAAACATCCCCCTGTGGTCCACCACCACCTGGACATTGACAGCCGCGAAGCCCTTACGACAGATGAAGGCCTGGTTGAGCGCTGATGGGTTGGCTATGGGGATAAGTGTCCCGTCGACAAGCCCTATTATTTGTGGTATACCGGCAATGGCATGTAAGCTTTGATGCGCCTCCATCACTTCGTGCCTGGCGGAAGGCATGCGGATATAATCTGTGGCATGACGGAGCAGGATGTTTGTGACTGAACGAAAGCACCGCCACACCTGAGGTCTTACTCAGTCCATATCCATCCCCAACCACCTCCAGAAAACTCCCCACTGCATAAAAACGGAGAGCCGCAAGCAGCTGAATTTCGGGGCTGAGGGGGAGGTTCCGTCGAGTTTGTCCTGACACATCCGGACTAATAAGATCTAAAAGCTGCTGAATTTGCTGTCGTGGCAGGCGAAATTTCTTTCGAATTGTATCTTCTGACATGGTAGCCAGGGGACTAAAGTTTTCACGAATATAATAGTGCACATACACTAAATGGCTTCGCGGACGGCGCCGTCTTTGATTTAGCACAACTATTCGCTGTATCGCTGCCATAGTTTGACCAAATTCCCCACCACAGTCATTCTCTTTAAATAGACTAATAAGCCTTTACTTTCGAATGGTTTGCCAGCTGATTTGGATAATATAATTAAAAAGCTAACAACAATCAGTGTAATGACAATTTTATTCTTTGCATGAAAACACTTGAATTAGCCTAATTGAACACTGTCTGGGTGTATTAAAACTTCAGAATTATATTCATATAGACATTTAACAGTGGATAAGGTAAAGCTAAGAGTGGTCCAGACCAACCTTCCGAAAGTATGACTTACAGAAGGTATACTTAACTAAGAACGTTTCGGGAAACACGAATTAATGATAAGATACAGCTTAAGGTGTAACTTAAGAACGACGTAGCGTTCAGAAGGTTTCGGGAAACTCAGCCCTGAACTATAAGTAAGCAATAAGGTACGAGAGGCTGTGCTGTATCGTGAATAAGTAACGCCTCAAGGGCGTTGTTAGGCACGACGCGAAGCGGAGTAATAGAGCAATAGAACCGTTGGGTGAAGTGGTCGTAGCCGTGTTTTATCGTGAATAAAGCACAGCTCTTGACCAATCAGAATCAAGGATTCGAACTAACCGTTTTATATAAAGGCACAAACACTGTAAGGCAGCACTTAATCTGCTCTACCACTAGATGGAGATGCTATTGTAAAAGCTTGAGCCTGGTCAAACACATCACTATCAATTTCAACACTGTAACACTGATTATCTGTCACACAATGGTAATAGTCATGCATGTTCAAAATGGGCATAAATACATGTGACAAACACATCATCATTTTTTTATTAGAGGATAACCCCTTGAGATGAAGCATCTCATTTTCGAGGGGGTCCTCAAGATAACACCAAACACTTACACATACACACATACTAAAGCTCTTCCACACAACCAACCACCTCAACCTGTCCCTCCTCTGTCCAAAGCCTATTCACAAACAATATAGTAAGACATTAAGATATTACAGGAGAAAACCATAACTGACGAAACCACAGAAACAAACAAATATAACCTACATATTCATACAAATACAAAAATACATTCCTATATGCACATATGCACACAAACAAGCATTCATGGCCGACACAATCAAAAATTACATGCTCGAAAGGCTCTCCAATTACAGGGATCGGAATCAATGGAGCTGGTGGGATCTTTTGATTTGGTTTTCCCGTTACCTGACACACATCACAAGTGTTACAATACCGACAGACATCTTTCTTCAGACCAGGCCAAAAGAAATGTTTCAAGATGCGATTATATGTTTTCGTAATTCCTAGATGACCTGACATCGAGATGGTCATGAGCCAAACTTAAGACTTGCTGTCTGTAAGCAGTGGGTAACACAATTTGACAGGTAACATCCCACTCATTATCTATGCCAGCGACAGGTCTCCACTTACGTAACAGTAACTCATCGTCTATCACATACTCAGCTTTTCTATCTGTTACAGATTTTGGACTCTCAACAGCAGCGAAAAACTTAGTCAAAGAAGGATCATCTCGCTGTGATTCTACCATCCGTTCACGTTTTATCGGAACTGTCAACGCTTCTAAATCAGTCACAACTTCATCAACCCTTTGATCTGGTTTCACAACGTTAGAACACTGCAACTCGGAAGAAGAGTTCTCTTCAGCAAAAATTGGCATCATGAATGAGTCGTTTAACGTAATGTCGTTGCCTATTCTTCGCTTTTGTGCGCGCGTCACAACATTTGCTGGAAACACATCCGGAAATGTATCAGCAATATCATTAGCGTTAACAAAGTCAGGTTTGTCCACCACTTCTACCACGGGTGTCACCTTTCCTCCAGCCAAATCATTGCCAAGGATAAACGTAACCCCTTTCACAGGAAGGGAAGAACGTACGGCAACCTTAACAAATCCTGAAATCAACTCGCACTGTAAATGAACACGATGTAGCGGAACCTTTATAATGTCCATTCCAATACCCTGAACTAGTACACTTGAACCACATGATGTTCGTTCTGACAAAGGAAGGACCTCAGATACAATAAATGACTGAATTGCCCCAGTGTCTCGGAAAATCTGGATCTCTTTTTGTTCCTCAGGACAACCATTTATTGACAGTAAACCTTTCATCACAAATGGTTTAAATCTCTCATCAAACTCGTCCGTTTCTGACACATGATCAGAGCGCACGGGCACTGTTCTTACAAAACCAACTGGTTTTGGTGGTCCAGATTGTTTTCGTTGTAAAGTTAAACAATCGGCAATTACATGTCCTGTTTTATGACAATAAAAACATTCTCGTGTTTCTTTGTGCTGTGATGTATCGACCTTAACACGGGGACTCAAATTTTGTGGTGCAGGTAAAGACAGCCTTGTGTCAAAACGAGTCGAAACGAAGACACTCTTGTGAGTTAAAACAAATTCATCGGCTAAAACTGCTAGCCTCGCGAGACCATCCTGATCTCCGCGAGCTTTCAAGGTTTCACTCGCAGATCAGTCTGGATACTTTCCGTTAAAGAAAATTTGGGAGCAGTTCACCAAACGAACGTCCAATCAGCGTTGGCTTTGAGGCGGGTTGAGGTGTGACGCAATCAAGCGGAAGCAACGCGATCTAGAAACATTTTCAGACAGCGGTAGTCCTAATTCTTTTAGCCGCTCGCTAATGCTTTTTTCTCTTGCATCCTTCTTGTGAAATCTGGACCGGGCAGCTGAAATGGTGCCTTTTATTCGCAAATTGTAGTTACATAAACGGCAAATATCCTTTGCCGACATGTTGCTTATTTGCTGAGCTAACGAGGTTTACCTGTAGCAGCAAGTTAGTACGTCATGTGCTTCGTTGATCTGATTGGTTGATTTGGCCCGTCTATCACCAACATAGGCCAATCAGCTAACCAGTATTTCGCCCCTTACCAAAACTACTTCAACGGAAGGTTTCCAGATGGATATGCGGAGCAAATCCATCTGGCGGAGTCAGGTTATAAAACTGCAGCCTGAGATAAATTCGTTACCTTTTGTTCGTTTAAATAAGTGACCACACGTTCAGGTAAGCAATTCTTGAACTCTTCCAAAAGCATCAAATCCCTTAGAGAATTAAAATCTTTCGTCTTACTCACAGTCACCCATTTATCGAAAAGAATTCCTTTCTCACGGGCAAATTCTACGAACGTTTGTTGTGCTGTTTTTTTCTGGTTTCGAAATCTCTGTAGATAAGCTTCGGGCACAAGCTCATAAGCACGCAGAATAGCGTTCTTCACCGTCTCATAGTGCAAACTATCCTCTACCGGCAGTGCTGAAATAATCGCCTGAGCTTTTCCGACCAACCTACATTGTAATAAAAGAGACCATACCTCTTTCGGCCATTTAAGTGCGGATGCTAGACGTTCAAACGCTGAAAAATATGTATCCACCTCGGTTTCTCTGAAGTGAGGCACCAAAGATATGTGCTTGCTAACATCAAAGACAGCTGTTGAAACATCACTTTCAACAGGTGAGGTACCCACAGGCTTAAACGTAACCGAGTCAACTTTCTTTGACTCCAACTCAAGTTTTCTCAAATTTACCTGTGTTTCAGCCTCAATCTCTAAGCTGCGTATCTTGAGACGCATCTCCATGTCGGCCTTACGTGTCTCTGCCCGCTCCTGTGCTTCCATCTGTAGTCGTGCGAGTCGGACCTTAAGTCGCACATCGCCACTAGCTCCACCGGAAAGCGGAGAAAGGGAGAAAAGGGCGGCATGGCAGCCTTGGTCTCGGCCTCAACCTCCACCTCGGAAGCCTTGCTCAGCACCTTCCCCAAAACAACAGGGCTTTTTGAACACGTCTCCACTGCCGACTGTCCTGTCCCCACAGCATCCACATCTGTTACCTCAAGCACCCGAAGTTCAACCAGCCTTTGATGAATAGCAGCTTTAGTTGTTGCCTTTAATGCTTGTCTCACCACAGAGATTCCGTAGTGGTCAGCGATTTTTAACAAATCATCCTTTCTGCACTTGTTAAATGTATCTAATGTTGGTGTTTCAATAAACGACTGCAAATCAAAAGCAAACGTACTCATGATTTCAACTTTAACGTCACTGTCACTACATCCGTTTATACTGCGCACAAGCGTTTCCTTGCAAAATCCCGCATAAAGATATACACACACTATAATTATTAATAACCGGAAAAATCCAATTGTTTAGATCCCTGACGAGCCCCCATAAATGTTACGAACCTCTTTGATTTTTACTAGGGATTAAGGAAGTAACATTTATAAAAACAGTGTGTGTATCTCAACGTGCAGGACAGAACAGAAAAAGCGTACTCTCAGAACTCAGCTCAAAAGGATTTATTAACCCTCAGTGCTATTTTCTTTGGAAAAGATATATTTGCCATATGTACAAAACAATAAATAAGAGCACTAACAAACATAACAACATGAACAAATACTTAAGGTGGGAAAACGAGCACTAGAGATGCCAACTCAAAGAAATCAATAAAAACAAAACGAATTATCTAAAGGTTAAATTTAACTAAACTAACTACCAAACAAAAAATGTGGAAATAAAACAATCTTCGGCGTCAAGACGCTCTAACTAAAACTACACTAACTAAATAACAAAAACTTACAAAGTGGGCACTCTCCTAAACTAGTGTGTCTAACATAATCAACAATATCCCTAGTGCAAAGTGTATGTCGCGCGACCTACTAACTTGCTCTCTTCCCAGCTTTACACACTCCGTGTAAAGTGATCAGATTGAACATTATAATCTCAAGACACTAAGCAACAATAAACAGCAACCGAATGTTAGACACACACTGAAACTCATTGACAGCAAATCAAACAAGCAAACAAACAAAAGTGAGCAAACAGCTGTTCGAACATTGGAGTGAGCACGGTCTTTAACTGCGGTGGTTAGATGTGATTGGCGGAGGCGAACCGAAACGTCATCGTCACGATGAAGATTGACAGCAGATTGATCCAACGGACACCTGAAACACACACTACAACAACACACCCTCATATCCATTTTGCAACACTTAAATACGTACGAATACGTAACACATGCATACATACAAAACCAGGGCCTGAAATTAACACCCGACCACCTGCCAAATGCGGGTGAATTTTGCTATTGGCGGGTAACACTGTCAATCTACCTGCCACATTGGCAGGTAGCCAATGAGAATTGAGTGATTCATTAGGATTTTTACATTTCAACGAAGTCCGCAATTGCAATCGACTTTAGCTAAAATGTGGCGGCACATTACTGGGGTAAAGAGGCCAGCTGAAACAAACAACCAAAAAAAAGATGAGGATGAGAAAAAGAAAAGTAAAAGAAGACATTTTAATACAAAGTGGACAATTGGCGTCAATGGCAAGGTTCGTGAGCGGCTGATTTATGACAGCGACTGTTGTTTCGTAACGTTCATGCGATCGTTTGGATGTGCGAGTATTAAACTGTTGGTGAGATTGGATGAGATAATGTAACGCTAATGTAGGCTGTAACAGTACAGTAACAGTTGCACAGTGCATGTGCAACTGTGCATGTTGGGAGTTGGGTTGGGAACCAGTCAGAAAATGTCCGGCACCCAGTAACTCTACCAGTAATAACAATATTAATTTAGTTCATAGTTAACGGTTCCTGAACGCTGTAACTAAAAGCTGTTAAAACCTGTCTACGTGACTAAATCAGCCATCAACACAGCCGCGTGTGATTTGTTTACATACGAGCTGCGGTATGTCTTTCTGTTTAGTAACGTTATATACTTTATAGCCTATACTATATGTTGTGTTTGTGTGTGTGTTTGTCAAAATCAATGAATTTGATTGATAAGCTTTTTAAAAAGTATGTTCTTAGAGTTATTATTACTTGACAGCACTTAAATGTGTATTCTTACAAGTTATAGAGCAATACTGCGAATTTCCCGTTTTTTTTTTTCACCTTTATGAGGCAAAAAAAAAGAAAAAAAAAAAGAAAAGAAATGGCTGGTAAAAAGTCTCTGTGGCAGGTGAATTTTTAAATCTACCTGCCACAGTGGCCGGTGGCCGAAAAAGTTAACTTCAGGCCCTGTACAAAACTACATACCACAAACCCACATACACATGTACACATCCACGCACATATGCTCTCATGCACATACATAATTTCTTATTGAGGGCATTAATGAAAAAATAAAATAAAATAAATAAATAAATAAATAATAATAATGATAATAATAATAATAATAATAATAATAAAATACTGCTCATATACCAGGAAAACATATGCATTGGTCACCAGATTGCAAATAAGTTAAAAGGGCTGACTTAAAGAGTGGAAAGGAAGAGATGGACCTTAAGGAACAAGGTAGGCTGTTCCAATCAGAGGGGGCTTTGAATTTGAAAGCACGTCTTCCAATTTCTTTAGATATGTTAGGGACAGAAAAAAAGAGATGATCAAGGTGTCTCAGGCCATACGTTGACCTATATAGAACTAAATGTTGCTTCAAATAAAAAGGATAATTAAAAAAATATACATTTATAAACAAACTGAAACCAGTGTAGCTGACGTCTAGCCTTTGGTGATAAAAGATTCAATTGTTGATACATATGACAATGATGAGTTAAGAACGGACATCTCAACACAAATCGACAGAGACTGTTATAGACAATGTTAAGGGTTTAAGGTGTGATTCTGTTGTACTCATATAAACAAAGTCAGCATAATCAATAATAGGAAATAAAAGCTGAGTTACAATTCTTAATCTAATCGATTGTGTAAAGCAATTACTTGAACGGTATAATAGTCTTAAATTATAATTTACTCTTCTCACTATAGAGTCAATGTGAGGCCTAAAGGAGAGGCTGGAGTCAAGCCAAAGGCCCAAGTATTTAAATTCCTCAACATTCTCCACAAATGTACCATCTGAGAATTTAATTGTTAAACTATTACCATGATTATGTCGAGCAGATCTAGTTGAAAATAACATACTATAAGACTTACTTTTATTCAATATAAGTCCATTTACTCAAAAACCACTTTTGAATAGTGTTAAAATCAAGTTGCAGTGATGATTGAATTAAATTAATATCACTTTTTGAGGAATAAATAACTGTATCATCAGCATACAAGAGAATTTGACTATCAGAGCACATTTGTGGGAGGTCATTAATGAAAATAGAAAATAAAAGAGGGCCTAAACAAGAACCTTGAGGAACACCCTTTTCCATTATCATGAACTGAGAGAGAGCACCATTGAAATTTACACACTGACGTCTGTAGTGAAGATATGAATTAAACCATAAGATGGACTGATCTGAAAAAACAATATTATATAATTTATCAAGGAGAATATAATGATCAACAAGATCAAACGCTTTGGTAAGATCTATAAATATTGCTCCAGTGGACATATTATTGTCCAAAGAAGATGTAACATCGTTAACAAATTTTGTAAGAGCAGTAGTGCCTCAATGACATACACCTCAATGTCAATTTAATCTCTGAACTGCACATTATAAATGACCAAACACATTCATCGCCTATTGAAATAGCCAATCTATGTCCATCTGATTGGAATATTTTTTTTTTTAATATTTAACCCTTGGATTAGAAATAGTGTTTGTGTTATCATTGTGTTAAATAAATGACAATTGGTTTGGTATTTTTTATCTTTGATATCTAAACTTACTTTTCCATCAGCTAAATACCTTTGATGTAAAATATTTACATGAATTATCCCCAGAGATATCACCTTAAATGAATATTTCAATGATTAAATAAAACATTCACATTTCCACGGACCTCTTATGTTACACATGCAGGCAAATTAATAAAATATTTAAAAAAATTGGAATTTAATTTTACATTTATTTTAATTTTACATTTTATAATTGAAAACTTAGCTAGAAAACAAACTAGGGTTCTTGAGACAACTGCAGCGATGATCAACCCGCTGCAGTTGTCTCAAGAACCTTAGTTTGAAAAACACTCAACTAACGCAACACAATTGTTAAGTGAGACTTCATAGTAATATTAATTCTGTATTCTTGTAGTTTCATTCAGTTTTTTTTTTTTTGGATGTTCCATTAACTATGGCTTCTAATTGTTTTAGGCATTAAGACACTGCATTATAATCAGTATGCTATTCTCAGATTCTTAAGCATTTATTTCATTGCCTGAAGCTATGAAAGTGATTTGGCAAAACCACCACACCATGTCAATAAGCCCACCCAAGTGAAAGTGAAAGACATTTACAACAAAGGCTGTTCAGTTTAAACACTGTTCTATTTTAATGCACTGCTTTCATTGAAGCACACACACATTTACTTGCTCACAGATTAAACCAATCAGAGATCGCACTGCAATATAATTGTGATTCAATATTATTATAATGTGCATTTATACAATATATTTCCTATATTTTTTATCAAATAAGCACAGCCTTGGTAGCCATTGGAGTCTTCCATCAAAAACATAATAAAAACTTAAAGACCTCAAACTTTTTAAAGGTAGAGTACATTTTTGGATGAACTATCACATTAAGTGTATCAATGAAAACTAGTCATTAAAGCTGAAAACGAACACATAAAAAGCTCCATATTGGCTCCATAAGGATTTTGTATGATTTTCATAAGAAAACGTACTTTTAAAAAAAGTAAGCATGAACACACCTAATCATAACCATCACTGGGGTGTAAGCAGACCATATGGATATGTATGAATGAAATTGCACAATCAGCCAAAATATGAAAAACTTACGAACTGCCTTGAAAGTGTGTTGAACAGACAGATTTACATGACACCTAATGTCTTTAATCCAATATATAAATAGAAATAACATACATTTCACTAATTGGCATTATGTTTGTTAACAATAACATCAGTAAGCCAGTTATTAAAAAAAACTGCTTAAGGGCCTGTTCACATATCGTGTCTTTTGCGCGCTCAAGTTCGTTATTTCAAATGTAGGCGCGCGTATGCGCGCTCAAAATGGAAGCGACGCAGTCGCGGTGCTACGCATTAGTTTTTTCCAAGCGCGTCCGCGGCGCATCAAGATAAAAACATCTCAACTTTTCAGAATGCCGCAAGCACACCATAAGCGCACAGTAGGTCACGTGACAAGAACCAACCGGAGCACAACCGCCCTAGCTCTTTGGAAAAAGGAGAATGCGGTGCGCCCAACGTTTTCTACGCGTTTTAGGCACTATATGTGAATTTGGCCTAAGAGGTTAAAAAGAGCTTTTTGGCAGCATGTTAGTGGCATCCTTTTAACCAACTGTTTAACGGCTGTTTCTTTTAATCCTATAACACACACTGTCAAACCTACGGTCATACCCCAGGCAGTAGCCCTTCAGGTGGTGTGGGTGAGACGGCCTCTCCGTCCTGTCCCCTTGCACAGAGATGAGGGGACATGGTGGGAGACTCGTCTATAAAGGGCATGGTTTCTGAGCCATCCTGAGATTTCCTGTCCTCTGCAGTATCTCCCTCATAGCCATCAGTGTTGTAGTTGAAGTCTGTAGGGAAAAACAGAAGAGGTGTAAAGTAGAGCAACAAAAACAACTTAATATGGGTAAAGTCACAATGAAATGGAAGTAGCGACAGATAATTTCTTCCATATTGTGACGTAAATCTGAGAATAACAGATTATTGAAAATGAGAAAATATAGGATGAGGACTTGGTTCTATGCATCAGTTGTGGATTGGATTTTGACATGGAATTTATACTCAAAAGTGGATGCAAGATGAATGTGAGTTTCCAAGGGTTAAATGATTGGAGACATCCTGCATAAGTCACCAGAAAGAAGACTATCGTTTCACTGGAAGGTCTTATTATGACATTTTTTTTTATATTTTGACATTTTTGATTAAATATTACAAGGGCAAAACATTTTTTCTGTCAGAAAACAGGTTGTCCCACCTTAAACTCACACCACTGGTTTATGTTGCCATGTTGGGCTGCTCAAACAAACCGATGTTAAAAGTGTCACGCCTTTCTTTTTACTTCATCTTCACTTTTTAAATGACAATATCCTGGCCGGACTACAGTTGTCAGTGATATAAGTATTTGAAATGAACATGATTTCTTAATGGCTGAAGAGAACGGTCGACTAGATGCCAATATTTTATTAGACCAAAGGTTCATTTTGCGTCGGAGTTCTCCTTTAAAGTGTTTATGAGTTCAGTAGTATTCACAGTAGACTTGTCTTCATTAAAATGGAAAATGACACCTACTCCCACATGGCCAGACACTGGCATATAATCAAAAGACCTGCTTGACAACTCAAGCTCCGAGGGACGGGGCCAGCCCGTCTGTCACCATGGCATTCCCTAAGGTTGTTATTGTGATGACCAATCATAACTAAATGAGGAACAGATCAATTGTAACTCAACTTGGTCAAAATGGCATGTTCCTTTCACTTGAAAACACACATTGTGTCACATCAAAGTGACAGTTTGTCTTTCAATAACTCAAAGTAACAAAGCAAATACCGCAAGGCAACACACAATTTATGTTTGTTTTATTTATTTCACCTCATCTTTAAAATTAACACTACAAAACAAAGCTTTAGATGGTTATACATTCTAATTCTTTTATGTCTATGCATGTGAGATTTTTTTTAGACAGCAATAGTGTTCAATAGAGGGACTGGTCATAAGACAGCAGAGGAAATAACTGCTCGGTTTAACTGTTGAGCAGGAAATGGGTTGAACAGGCTCTCACATCCGCTTTGCCTACAACACATTCACACAAAATGACCAGTGCTGCAGAGCCTATCACTCCACCAATCACTGCTGGTGCAGCAGGTCACAATCACCTTGTGTGAGGTGCATGCACAGCCCCAATGTAACAGCAATCTTGTTTGCTTCAAATTTTATATAGTTGTGATTCATATTTAGGTACCCTAAAATATTTTTCAATGATATTTCATCATGAGACTTTACCAGTTACTGCTACAGGAACATGTGTGAAATGTGTCAAAAATATGGCTCAGGAGAAAAATTTCACCCCAAACTTAAAAATGAAGAAAAAAGTATCTTAAAGCAAATAAAGTCTAACATTTTCTACATTGTGAGATTGTTTTCATGACAATTAAGCACAGTTTTCACTGTTGTTCTTGTTAGTATACAGTAAATAATGGCAGTGATTTCTGGTTGGGCAGTGAAGCACGATGGCAGGTTAAGCTGTGAGCTCCCTTAAGTCAGTTTAAAAACGACAGAAAGGGATTGGTATGACTTGTGGTCAATACACCAAACTACTACCAGTTCACAAATATGGAGGGAGTTTTGCTGAAAGTGCCTTATCCACTTCTTTATAACACCTAAGATCAGAAACAACCAAAGTTTCTGGAAAACAAGCTTGCTGGAGGCAGTGTGGACAGTTAGAAGCGGATCACACACATTTTTTGGACCTGTGAGAAAATTCAGTCTTTTTGGGATGATGTGCATGTAGTTATGTTGGAAGTGTTTGGATTTAAAATACCTAGAACCTCTATGTTTCTACTAATGGGAAATATTAAAGGCATAGTCCCTAAAAGTGATCAATACTTATGTAAGATCCTTCTTGCGGCTGGCAAAAAACAAAACTAGGAACTGGCTTTAAACTGCTAGCGGCCTCTATCAGTGATGTTTCAGATTGCAACCAATTTTTACAAGAGCGCCCATGCTCTTGCGCGTGCTGGAACACAATAGCGAGCACTCACGAAATACGGAACATGGCCAAACTGAGACTTTCAACATAACGCAGAAAGCATCACACAACATGCTGGAAACCCATGTAAACTCCCACTGCAACATTACAATAATAGGCTACTTTTATCAGCTTGACGTTGAACTACTGCTCCATGCTCAAACCATGATAACATTACATTTGTGGTGTTATCTAGCATAAGGCATTTCACTAACTATTCATGTATCTTTCACAATCAGCAATGTCAACATAGGTGAATGTATAATAATGAAAACGGTTAGTGAACTGAGACTGAACATTTTCAGTGTAACAGTAAAGATTGTAGGAAGCAACATTAGCTGTACTGAAAGTGTCTGGAAATGTGTAATATAAACAATATGATAGTAAGAGGGATGAGTGACGTTAGACAGTAGATCTAGTACACAAAATAAAAGTTACATCATAAAAGCACCTACTTTTTGTTATCCTGAAAGTCTTTTGTAGCCTATTCATTGCGTATCTCATATATGTTGTAGTTTACCTTCATTACAGTTTACCATTATTTCAGCATATCTGAAAACTTGTAATTTATCACAATAAAAATAGCGGAGGTCTCTCCATAATTCAAACGCTCTGCCAATGTTAATCCGTGTTTTTTGTCCTAAGTTGAATCCGATTCACGTTTGAACTGACAAGCTTTCAGCAGATTTTTATATTTATGTAGAGTTTGTTTTGGAGTCTGTGTTGTGCTGAAGGCAGGTCGTTTCTTTGGTGTTATCAGACTCCATGTCGTTAGCTGCAGTGTCGCATAGAATGTATAGAAAGGAGAGAGACTTGGGAGCACGCATAGAAGTTGTATAAGTATAAAACTGTCTATGTAGCATACATCTGTGATGTATTTATGCATAATTTCTTATGCAAAAAAATGCAATGAGAACATTGATGGGAGAAAAACTCAGAAGTAAAATGTCTGAATAATACATTGAGTTAATTGTCTAATTGAATGATCAATCTAAATAAATAAAAACATAAATAAATAAATTATATATAAAAAAATGAAAATACATTACCAAAAGAAAATATACAAAATTCTAAAAATAAAAATAAGGATAAATCTAGTAATAAATACTATTAGATCTAATTAAACACCAAATCAAGGTTTAATCTACACTTCCGTCTTTTAAAAAAAGCAAACTGTCCTGTTTGGCCTTGACGTCTGCTTAATGTGCTTAGAAGAAGAATCAATTGGTACATAGGCAAACCTGAAGTGTGGCTTTGATGGAGAGATACTGCAGTCGCATGTGGCACCTTATACATATACTGACTGCATTATAGGATTTTACCAACTGGTTTCTGATCCATGGGGAAGAACAATCCAATATAAATTAGAGGGAAAAGTAGAGGGAAACCTTTAAAGCATTTAACCTAAACAAGATGGTATTTTGAGTCTATAAATGTAAATACTCATATTTAATGGAGTCAAATGGATGCAATTGCCCATTCTTAGACATGTAAAAAACACAGTACTAAACACACACGCACCAACATACACACTTTATCCTTCTTACCGTGATAATTATTTAAATTCATGGAAATACAACTCAAGGTAATGTAGGGTCTGGGCGGAATGATGAATCATCTGAATAACTAAATGCATTTTTGCTAAAAACCTAAAGCTTTCAGAATGAATGTTTCTGAGAACATTTACGACCCTGTGATCATCCCCCACTGCAGGCCCCAAAACCCAGTTGGCCACGTACAAGACCCTTACACACACACACACACCGGGGTGTAAACTTCAAAGAAGATCGCTATCACTTCAGAAAGGAATTCCAGAAAGCTCCTTCCACGACACACACACACACACACATTTATGGGTTATTCATTAATTCCCTCATTTTAAAGACTTTATGAGATGTACTTGAAATGATTCTATATGTGCCGGCTTGGCCCAGTGCAACTGGAAGTACCTTTGGTTTATTGCAGTTCTAAAAGGAACCTCAAATGCCTGTTACGTATTAAGATGTAGATTTGTGATCCTAGTATGTGTGTATGTTCTTCTTGGTCTCTCGGTCCAGGTGAATTAATCAGAGACAGGAGATTACAGTAAAATGTATGATTCTATGTGCACCAGCCTTTTGGGCAGTGGTGGGCTGTCAGGGCCATCAGGGCCTTCTCTGCTGGCCCTGTCAAAATATAATGTAATATAATATAATATAATATAATTCAATATAATATAATATAATTTAATATTTAATTAATTTATAAAATATATATTTTTAATTTTTACGATTATATTTCCTGAAATAATATGGTTATTTTGTTGAGGCTGAGCTGTATTTTCCATATATGGTCATCTAAACGCCTCACAGCTCCGTGGACCAGCACTAGTAGAACAGCTAGCCTTCCGTTGAAGCTGCCAATTGCCATTTGATCTTAACTTTGACTGACGTGTATCATTAGCCAATCAAATTTTGATGCGCAGTGACAGAACGCCCCAGGGGCCAGCGATGTGTATCGGCGCTAGCCCCCGCTGATGTCATCAGCCGTTTGAAAACTCGGCGGGGGTTTGAGGGTGAGCAACGTCATAAACGTCAGCTATGCCCTAATGTGCTTGATTCGCGACCATTCCAGTGTCCAGCGCATCAGTTGAGCTATCTTTCTCCGCTCTCAAGCACATAAAAAGGTATTAAAGGAATACAACTGAACAAACACGACTCTGCACAACTCTCGTCTCATCTATTGCCATAGGAGCTGCTCAAGCAGGACACACAACTGCATGAGGAGGTCATTGAACGTTTCATCATGAATGATAGGAGGATGTATTTTATTTACAGGTAATAAATGAGTGTTAGGCCGGTGACACACTGGCTTCATGGCGTGTGCGTGGCGTTTCTGTTGCGTGTCAGCTGCGTCGCGTTTTCTGTGTCTTTGAACACTAGAAACGTGTCTGACGCGGCGCTGCTGCTAGGTGACTTCATAGGTGACTATAGGCTACTTCATGTTAAGCATAAATATAAAGTCTACTGATAAAGACAGTCAGCACTATTGACAGCAAAATAGACTACAGAGTATTTCGTTCTGTATTGACAGGACAATATTCGAGAAATTCTATTTATTTATAAATTATATTTGTAGGCCTATCTGAATTAAAAAACCTTGACTTTCAACCATCAAAATGAAATGTATAAATATGTATTAATGTTCAAATTAAATAACATATAAATAACTGTTCCTATTTTGCCTGGCTTGCTTGTCGCATGATAAATAGGCGTCGGTTCTATTTCTAGCATGCACGCGACTTCAGCGCGCACGCGCGGGTGGGGGGGGGATGAGTTGGGGTTGATGGTCGTTACTGAAGGCCCTGACTGAGACCCCACGGTACGCTACTGCTTTTGGGACCACAACTAACATCACTGTCAGAACCTGGTGTTTCTTACAGAAAACCGTGACACTGATAACAAAGTTATCTGATAAAGTAAAGTTGATTTGCCTTTTGTGTGGTTTGGTCTACGTTGCTCAAATTCAAAGTGGATAATGTTTCAAAGTTCAAACTTTGCAAACTGTGGGTATCCAAATCCATGTGTGGCAAGGTTGGTCTCTCTAAACTCCAATCTTTGTTCCCAATTTGTTAATTTACATTACATTTTGCTAGACTTTGTGACACATTAGGACTATAAGAATTGTGAAGAACACCCAGCTTCTCTTAAAGGGTTAGTTCACCTAAAAATGAAAATTCTGTCAGTATTTACTCACCTCAAGTTGTTCCAAACCTCTATGTGTTTATTTTTTCGGCTGAACACAAAGGAAGATATTTGGAAGAATGTTTTAATCAAACAGATCTCATTCCCCATTGATTACCATAGTATGTATTTTTTTCTACTATGGTAGTCAATGGGGAATGAGATCTGTTGGAATAAAACAGTCTTTGAAATATCTTCCTTTGTGTTCAGCAGAACAAATAAACACATAAAGGTTTGGAACAACTTGAGGTGAATGATACTGACAGAATTTTCATTTTTGGGTGAACTTAGCCCTTTAAACACCCAATGAAATTAAATTTGAATGTTAGATTCGAAATTAGTTAAAATGCCTTGCAATAACACAAAGGGTCGTAAAATCTCACAAGGGACAACACAAAGAGGTTGTATACATAGTCTGCCTTTATTAAATTCATTTATATTCATCGAATTGATTCATGTCTCTTGCTCACATCCCAGTCACTAAAATGTACGATCTTGGCTACTGTGGTCATCCCCCACTGCAGGCCCCAAAACCCAGGTGGCCGGACCCTATGTTTCTCAAACTCTAATGGGATAATGTGTCAAACTTTGCAAACTGAGATTAACCAACTCTATATGTGGCAAGTTGGAGTGCTCTGAGCTTGAATCTTTGTCCGCCATTTGTTATTTACATTACATTTTGCTAAACTTTGTGACACATAGGACTATAATAATTGTGAAGATTCTTCTCTTAAACACCCAACGAAATTAGAGATTCAAATGCCTTGCAACAACACAAATGGTCATAAAGCCCCTTCCATGTGTCCCCTCTCCTGGGGAATTATATTTTCTTTTGTGTATTTTAAGTATATTTTCTTTTTTATATTTTAAGTTTTGTTTTCTGTTAAGTTTCCCACCTAGTTCATCTCACAGAAAAGTAGATGAATTTAGCCGAATTTGGTAATTTTACCTCAAAGACTTCACCCTTCGTTCAACACGCGCGGACCGGACCACGTGAACACAACGTGACACACCCACGGAACACAAAGACCACCCGCTCACACAGGCAGCCGGGAAAGGCCGTTCAAGAAACGCAGCAAACAAAGAAAATCCAAAAACCTTGCAAGTATCTTTCTTTATTGAGCTCTCAGAGCATTTAAGATTGTGTTTTTAATGTTGTCTCTGAAAGGTTTAAACTGTCTAGGTCAAACTCTCTCTCTCTCTCTCTCTCTCTCTGTCTGTCTGAGCGGATGTTGCGAGTCAGTGGGGGGAGCTCACGCGCGTGAGTGGAAGAGAACGCTGTTGAATGAGTGAGTTTTTCTGCCTTTTTCTATCTATTGTGGTTTATCTGAGTGAATCTTTTTGTTGGCAAGAATATTGTTGAGCAAGAGACACTGGCCGATATGGCAGCGTCTCAAAGTTTGGATGACTTAACGCGGAAACATGGCATTAAAGTCATCCCCGCGGAACGTTGTTCTGTTGAGGACTGCACTATTGCAGTCGCGGAAGTTGTTGGTTACTCTAGTATTTTGTCTGCAGCCAGAATGAACAGTGCCGTAGTGATTTTTTTGAATAGTGTAGAGAAAGTCAATGACGTTGTAGTGAAAGGGATTGTCGTCAACAGTGTGTTTACCCCGGTAATGCCTTTGGTTCAGCCGACTAGAAGGATCACGCTTTCAAAGCATGAAGCATGAAATTTAAGGTGGATAACTACGATTATGTGATTTATGCAACTTCAGAAAATATGAAGTGCTTTGGTTGTGGACAGGAGGGACATATAATTCGTGCTTGTCCTGAGAAGGATGATTCAGTAGTATCTCCGAATGAGAACAGGAAAAAGGAGCAAACAAATGTAGGTAGAAGAGAAGTGCAGAGACAGACAGAACCCGGCGAAGGATCGAGGGTTAGCACGGAAAGGGGAGATGGAAATAATAATGGAGGAATTGGCAAGGATAACTTGGAAGATGTTGTGAGTGATGTTAGAGAAGCAAGCACTTTAAAAGATTTTGAAGTAACTGGTTCTAACTTAGTTGCAATAAAAAGAGCGGAAGACATGGATTTGATAGAGGATGAAAGTGTTTTTAAAACACCTGCAATAAAACGGAAATTGAAGAAAAAAGGCAATGGGAAGAGAGATAGGAAAGATACGGGAGATGAAATATCAGGAAAAGATGTTGAAAATTCTGGGATTCAGATGGAGTCAGATACGAGCAATGTTGACGAGACTGTCTGCCTCAGAAAGTGGAGGTGATTCTTCAGGGTCCACGAATTCAGTCTCTCAAAAAAAGATCTGCTAGAAGTGACTATACACTTGAAAAAATTAGAAAATTCCTACAAACAACCAAAGGAATGAAAGGAGTGAGAGTGAAAGATTATTTCCCAGATCGAGAACTGTTTATTAATTCAGCTAAAATGTCAATGAAAGAGAAGGGTGCAAACAACTTTACTGATCAAGAAATTTTCAGATTAAAAAAAATTGTGCAAAAGCCGAAATTGAATATACTGAGTGATGAATTTGAAACAGAATGATTTTTTTACTTTTCTTGTGTTCTTTTTTTTTTTGTTCTTTTTTTGGTTTTTATTCATTCATTTATGAGTACGCTAAGACTGGGCACACTCAATATAAATGGTGCAAGAGAAAGTGGGAAGAGAACAATGCTGTATGAATTAGTAAGACAAAAGAAATATGATGTGATGATGGTTCAAGAAACCCATAGTGATGCAAAGAATGAGAGTGAGTGGAAAATGGAATGGGATGGCGAAGTTATTTTAAGCCATAAAACTTCATCTAGTGGTGGGGTAGCTGTTCTTTTTCAAAAACACATAAAACCTTTATCATATGAGGTTGAACACATTGTTGAAAAGCAACTATTGAAAGTCAGAGTAAAATTTGAAAAGTTTGTTTTAGGTTTTGTAAACATTTATGCTCCTGTTCATGGTCCTGAGAGGGTTTATTTTATACAAAAATTGAGTGATGCTCTATCTAGTTTTGAACAAGAGGAGTATATGTTTATGGGAGGAGATTTTAATTGTACAGAAAATCATAAAGTAGATAGGAACCATAAAAGAGCCTCATATGGCATCTCAGTATGAAATATTGAAACTCGTTCCGGAACATGATCTCTATAATATTTGGAGAGTCTTGCACAAGAATGAAAGACAATATACATGGGCACAGGCAAGAGAGAATTTAATTTCTATGGCTAGACTGGATCGATTCTATTGTTTTAGACATCATTTTAATGTTAAAAAGAAATGTATGATTTTACCTGTAAGTTTTTCTGACCACTGTTTAGTAGAATGCAATATTTATATAGCAAATATAAAACCCAAGAGTGCTTATTGGCACTTTAACGTCTTATTATTACAAGATCATGCTTTTATTGAGACGTTTATATATTTTTGGAAACAGTTTGGGTTAAAGAAGCATGAGTATAAATCTTTAAGACAGTGGTGGGATTATGGTAAAGTGGAAATACAGCAACTGTGCCGGCAGTACAGACTCAATGTTTCCAGGGAAATTTCCCGGTCAATGAGAGACCTAGAGATTGAAATTGTGGGCCTGCAAAATTCAGCAGCATCCACAGGAAATCAAGGGCATAGTGAGCTCCTCAAATCAAAAAAAAAAGATTTTAATGAGCTATTAGGTGTTAGAGCACAGGGTGCGTTGGTCCGCTCTCGATTTCAGAGCATTGAATTGATGGATGGCCCGACCAAGTTCTTCTTTGGTCTAGAAAAACGAATGGTCAAAGTCGATTTATTCACTCGCTATATTCAACAACTGGAATAGACATAACAGAGCCTAAGGAAATTAGGAGAAGGGCGGTGTCTTTTTATTCAGAGTTGTATAGGAGTGAGAGCCCAGAAGTGGACGAGCTAGCCAATTCATTTCATTCTGGGTTGCCGAAAGTGCCAGATGAAGTTAATGATGAACTTCAGAAGCCCATTTCCACTGAAGAATTGCAGATTACACTGCAGAGCATGGAATGTGGCAGGGCACCTGGAATAGATGGTCTCCCCATTGACTTTTATAAGAAGTTTTGGTCAGTAATAGGAGATGATTTGCTGGCAGTAATCAATGAGAGTCTGGCTGATGGATTGCTACCGTTGAGCTGCAGAAGGGCAGTCATAACTCTGCTGCCAAAGAAGGGCGATCTAAAGGAAATAAAGAATTGGCGACCGTTTCACTTCTGTGCACTGATTTAAAAATGCTATCTAAAGTTTTGGCAATAAGACTGAGGGAGGTAGTTGGAAGGGTCATTCATCATGATCAAACATACTGTGTACCTAATAGGTCTATTTTTGATAATATATTTTTAATTCGAGATATTTTGGAAGTCTCTAGGTTATTGAGTTTAAATACTGGTCTGATTTCAATAGATCAGGAAAAGGCGTTTGATCGGGTTGAGCACGGCTATCTCTGGCGTACACTGCAGGAGTTTGGGTTCAGCTCAGGTTTTATTGCTATGATCAGGGTTCTGTACCAGGACTTTGAGAGTGTGCTGAAAATAAATGGGAGTTTGTGTGCACCTTTTAAAATCAAAAGAGGGATCAGGCAGGGATGTGCATTATCAGGAATGTTGTATGCCTTGGCTATTGAACCTTTGCTGGTAAAAATTAGAAACAGCATTGAAGGATGGTCTATACCATATTCAGTTGAAAAATTGAAAGTATCAGCTTATGCTGATGATATTATTGTTATGATTAAAGATCAAAATGACATAATGGTGTTAAAGAAAATTATTGATGAATTTGGCATTAATTCGTCAGCCAAAGTAAATTGGTCTAAAAGTGAGGCATTGGTGTCTGGTGAATGGGATGGTGGGCCTCCTAAATTACCAGGAGGCTTGTCCTGGAAAAGTGATGGCATAAGATATCTGGGAGTTTATCTTGGAAATGATTCTGTATTACAAAAAAATTGGGATGGTATTTTAGAAAAAGTAAAAGGAAAATTTGAAAAATGGAAGTGGCTTTTGCCGAAGATGTCATTTAGGGGGAGAGTTATAGTTATTAATAATCTGGTTGCATCAATGTTATGGCACCGTTTGACTTGTATTGATCCTCCTGTTGGGCTTTTGGCAAAAATACAAGCCATTATAGTGGACTTTTTCTGGAATGGTTTTCACTGGATAGCCCAGAGTGTACTTGTTCTGCCCACAGAGAAGGGTGGACAAGGACTCATACATCTGGCCAGCAGAAGAGCGGCTTTTCGACTATTGTTTATACAGAGATACTTGATGGGACCACTGGAGTTGGTCTGGAGGAAAGTAGCTGATATTATCTTCAATCAAGCAAGTGGATTGAACTTGAACTCAGGACTCTTTTTAACAGACTTCAGCAATCTACAGTTTAACATGTTGAATCATTTCTACAAAGGACTTTTTAATGTCTGGCAACTTTTTAGAAAACAGAGGCAACACACAACATCTCTGTACTTGCTGCTCGAGGAACCTCTTGTTCATGGAGCGAGGTTGGATGTGGCTTGTGAAGTCACACCAGGACTATCTCACATTTTGTGTTCATCCAAAACATTAAAATTACGCAACTTAATGGACATTGGTGGTCCTGAGCTGAGTAATTCTCAAGCTGTGGCCTCTCATTTGAGAGTTCAATCTGTACGACAGGTTGGAAAATTTTTAGATTTATTATCTCAAAGGTTTACAGTAGAAGAAAAAATGTTATTGAAAGATTACTATAACGGTAGAGTGGCTTCTATTTTTTCAGATCCATTTCCAATCATTTTTATTACTCCTGATTTAAAAGGCTTAAATGGTTTCTTTTTAGAATTGGAAAGTCTGGAGAATTTGAACTTTCAAGAGGTTCAAAGTAAAGTGTTATATAAATGCTGTGTAAAGGTGTTAAATAAAACAAGTCTTAAGGAACGAAAGGATACAGTGTGGAGAGAAAAACTGGGGTTGGAAGACGATGTAAAACCTGTATGGAGAATACTGTATAAATCACTATTAGAAAAGTCCACAGGTGATCTTCAGTGGAAAATATTGCACGGCACAGTTGCTGTAAATGCTTTTGTGAATACTATTAATTCTAATGTATCTGATGAATGCCCTTTCTGTAAAATAAGGGAAACGATTTTTCACTGCTTTTTAGAATGTTCAAGGTTAAAGAATTTGTTTGGTATACTTAAATTAATGTTTTTAAATTTTGGTGAAAAGTTCTCCACTCAAAGCTTTATTCTTGACCAACGTTATAAGGCGGCACAAAGAAGTAAATGTCAACTGTTAAATTTCTTGATTGGACAAGCTAAAAGAGCTATTTATATCTCAAGGAAAAAGATGTTAGAAGGTATAGTAGGGCAAAAAGTTGAGAGGGTTTTTAAAAATTTGGTGAAAAGTTGGGTTCTGATTGATTTTAAGTTTTATAAGTTGGTTAATGATTATGAAGGTTTCTTGCAAAGGTGGGGATATAATGAAGCTATTTGCACAGTTGTGGAAGGAATGATGGTTTTTGCTTTAGTATTGGAATAAGTATTTTGGGGTGAAAGAAAGAATGATTTGTGGCAGAAATGTGATTATTAATATAAAAGTTATGATATGAAGTTCTGAGGATCAAATAAAGTTGTTGTGAAAAACTCAAACTCTCTCTCATTTCCTCTTACCTTCACTTTTAAAACTCCTCTTCATGTTGTATGTTATTTGATTGTATACCCCATGTAATCTTACTAATTTTATAAGTAGTTCTACCTTTACTAAATTCATTATATTCATTTGATTGATTTACTGCCTTTTTGCTCATATCCGGGTCCCTTTAATGTCGCGATCGTAGCTACTAGCTTTAATACTTTAACCCTCACGGGTTGACCGTATCGCCGACGATATAAGCACACTTTTTTCCTTATCAGTGCAAAAAAGACTCAAATTACTCTGTTGATTTTGATCTTACATATAAGTGTCATACATCATTCGATCCTGTGAAGCGTGTATTTTTTTTGTGGAATCTCACAATAAAAACAAAGTGTTGTGTTTTCGCCAAATAAACAATAATAAACATGATGCGCGTTCTGCGTTCTCTCTTTCAGTGAAGTCCATTCTAAAACGCGTCCGAAAAATCAGTGCCGATCCTGACCTCCCTGGGGCCCTAAGCAAAATTCTGCTAAGGGGCCCTCTACCTGACCCGTGACGCCGTGACGTGAGCTATGTAAACCATTTGCCAATGCTACACAGTCACACCTGACACTTCAGTGCTCCAAATACAACCCTCCCTCCTTTAAACAAAACAGTCAAAGAACAGAATGAGGTTCAAACATTTATTGAATAGAGTATTTTCCATAGAATATTAAGATAACAAGTGAATATTATTAAGTAAGTGAAAAGTAACGTAAACATAAATAAGAATAACAATAAATTATAACCCTGAGCTTTGGTTTTTGGGATTAACTTTTGTTCTCTCTACAGCCTGGGCATTAGGTGATGCAACTAGTGATGCAGATATCAATAATCCCTGTGAGTGATGACATCATTGATATCAAGAATTAACTTTTGTACAAGTGAACATGTAATTCCTGATATCAAAAATAGACATTGGTAGATAAAAATATAACTAAGGGGCCTTACTAGTAAAAAAATAATCAAGAATTCACATTGCAAATAGTAAAAAAAAAATGTAATTCTTGATATCAAAAATACATAAACTGTGAATGAATAAAAGCTAAAACGGCTTGCCATGGCATGTTAAAGTTTTTTTTTTTATTATGCATGTTGAAGCAATTCTTGATTTATGGTTATTATTTACTGAGGGATGTGCATCCATATTGACCAGTATGTCCAGCTAATCAACATTTTAAATTCAATATAGCCTATATATCAATAGTCAATCAATGTCAAATTGTCAATATTGCTTTCCATCTTGCATAATTAGTGCTGCTGCAGTTGTTTAGAATGTTTAACTACACATTGACTGATAATCAGTGTCTTGTTTTGAAAGTATGTATGTATAATGTGTACTTTGATGAGGAGTGCCATCATTTCCCGCCCATATATTGTACAGTATGTCCACATATATTTCTGCTTGAAAAATGCGCGTTTCATTTCGTGCACGCGCATATGAACGCATTATAGCCTAACACATCGCGACGCGGTTATCTTTTCCGAGCTGCAGTAAACAAACACCGTTGCACAACTTGCACATTGTTGTTTATCAAAAACAAACGTAATAAATAATTGTATTTTACTCTCACTTTTGTCAGTCAGGCACAAAGAGAAGTGATGCAATTAGAGATGCACTGCCTGTCTGCCCAGCTAGGTTAAGACAGAAAAAACACAATAGAAATGCACATAAACTTAACTTTACAGCGTATACAGCTTGGGATCGTTGCGTAACGTCGCAATGCATTGTGGGAATCACGGTACGGAAGTAAATGTGTTATAGTAGGCAGTAGGCGGTAATTCAGATTGTAACGTTGGTCACTTGATATTATTCCTTTTAACTTGTATATTTATTTTTAGAAAAATGGTTCAGTATTGTTCTGTTGTGGGCTGTTATAATCGATCGCACGACCGAAAGGGCAAACGCCTCTTAAATGGTGTTACTTTGCTTGGTGAACGCTGGGTTGTGTCTGAGGTGAATGTTCGTCAATATTATACCGGATTACAGAACTACCAGACGAAAACTGGGGCGTATTACACGTATAATAGGTGAGTAATTACTCCTGAAGTGTAACAAAACCGCATAGACAAGCTTCATAGCTTACAGAATCTGACAAGTGTGTGTGTGTGTCCACTGATGCATGGGTAACGTTAAAATTACCTTAGTGCGAACGATTGTTTTCTCCGCGTTTACTTGAAAGATCTGCAGATCTTGCACCCACCCATTTGTGAACTGCAGGTGAGCCTCCAGTGACTTAAAATTTTTAAATTGATCGGAGGTGTAAGCACTCACTCCTCAGACCAGGTAGGAGAAGATGTCAGGGAAACTTAGGCATGGCAAACTTTCATAACTTTTGGACCATTCTCTATGTTCATAGGGATCGATTACCGCCTATAACCTCAATTTTTTTATGTAACGTAGTTTGGCTTCATTATGAAGTTTGTCTACATATGGTATAGCCAACTTTTTTTGTCACGGTCCATAACTCTTGGTGGAAACCGGCCGGCTACGCTATTAACTTAACCACCGGCTTTTGCGTTACCGCTAAAATGGCCGCCGTTACCCACAATGCACTGTTCCATGACGTCTACGCCCGAGCTCTATAGGGCGATCGACTACTGCAAAAATACACTGTTAGTCACTCAATACTTGTCACAGAGAACACGAGACATATGTCTTTTTAAAGCTTGTGTTCTCTTCTTTTAAATGAACTAATTTATTAAAAAAATAAATATTTCCAGTTTATGTAATCCGTTTGAAACCAAGGAGAGGCACCGTTTTTTCGTTCTCAGTTCATTATCTTTAATTAGCTGAGACCGCCACGCCCCAGCGCTTTTCACATGGTAAAATGGGGGATCTAATGTAATGCAAAGCATACGCCCACCGATCAGTGGCATAGAAACACAAGTTTCTTCATCAGATTCACTGATAGTTCATCGCGTTTTGAGGATGGCACGCTACTCCGCCGAAGAGGTCCTTCAGATGATTCTGGACAGCGAGGAAGAATTCACCTTTTCCTCTGAGGAAGATTCCTGCAACTCGGGGACGACGAATGGCTGCATTTTGAAGAACGCGTTGACCCCGCCGAGGATTTCATTTCGGAGTAAGTTGTTTAGTGTTGTTCATTTTCTGATCATATAGAGCTCATATGAATTTTCCGACTATATTTTGAAAAGATTGCCTCACATCATTCGGGCATAGTACCTAGCCTACGCTTGTGTATATGTTTTGAATGTGATATAGCCTGTTACTCTCTAAACAAATTTGTATATTAGGCTATTATATTATCAAATACTATGCGTTATGTATTTTGTTAACAACTATGTTTAGGTTATATAGCTATAGCGTACTGATTACGTGAAATATGTTTCAGCCTCCGGTAAAATTTGTGATCTCTAGCCTACTAAACTCTAGTTTGCTAATAACTGCTTATGTTAATGTGTTTGAGAGAAATATATTTCAGGCTCCGGTAATTAGGTCTAAATACAATATATCTAGGCCTATTTATAATTAAATGTTCAGCTTTGGTTACCCTAGACACTATATCATGCGTAAATAACTTAGGCCTGCCTTATGCACAGATGTTTGTGAATACATGTGTAAATGTTTGAAATGCGTTCGCAAATGGCCCATCAATAGGCTAGCCTACTCGCGGTGACGCGACGCGTCGGCCCATCAATATTTCTCCGTCCCATATGGCCCATCAACAGATATATAAATGTTCGGTTAGCCTATGACACTATCATGGCCTTGTGAATACAGGTGTAAATGTTTGAAATGTAGTGATGTGTCATTTACGAACTATCTGTTCATTGAGTATTTCATGTATATGGCCCATCAATAGATATTTCTCCATCCCATGGACCATCAACAGACATACATTGTGCATCCATACCCATTAATTGTCCATCAGTTTACTTTGGTTAATGTATGCTAACAGTTTTTTTTTTATTTTTCATTCAGGAATGTGTCTGCATCATGTTCTCCTTCGCCAGCAGCTCGCAGAGGGACACGCAGGTGTCAGTTTCACATCTCAGTGCGATCGAGAATCATACTGGGTAAGTTTATAGATGTAATATTTTACAGATGAAATGTAGCCTATTTGTGTTTACAGCATCATAATGTAAAAGTTCCTATTCTTGAGTGAAACTACAAAAAAATCTTTTTTTTTAATCCATACCCATTATTTTTCCATCAGTTTACTTTGGATAATGCTAACAGTTTATTTTATTTTAATTTCTCAGGAATGTGTCTGCATCCTGTTCTCCTTCGCCAGCACCACGCAGAGGGACACGCAGGTGTAGAGCCGACACAGGTGTAAAGAGACGACTCAACGCCGGCGATATGTCATTTAATATTTATATATAAACAATATGATGTAAGCCAGAGGAGAACTGGCCCCCGACTGAGCCTGGGTTCTCCCAAGGTTTTTTTTTTTCTCCATCCAATCTGATGGAGTTTTGGTTCCTTGCCACTGTTGCCTTGCTTTTGGCTTGCTAGTTGGGGTTAGTTAGTTAGTTAATATTATTATTATTTATTTATTTTTTTAACAATGTTATTGATCTGTGTTGTACTACTTCAAGTTATCACTGTGAAGCTGCTTTGATACAATCTGTATTGTGAAAAGCGCTATATAAATAAATGTGACTTGACTTGACTTGACTGTACTATGTTTATGTATGTAGCACTCTGGTCTTGTGAGGCACAATATTTAGTTCCTCCACATGGAGGAATTACAATAAAACAGAAAACATAATCTTTGAATCACCTCTCTTTCTTAGTTCAGGCTGCCTTCACAGCAGCTTGATGGGCCATTAGCCGCTGGGGGAGTGTCTTTTGTCTCCCCTGGTGTAAATCTCATTTAATATTCATGGCCATTAACACTCCCACGCATACAGCAGTGCTGACACAAAAACTGACTTGCAATATTTAAATTGTTATATTGTGGTTTGTGAAAGTGTGGTCAGAATAATTTTCACATCATTTTGTAGTAAAAATTCTAGCCTACAAGAATGGTAAGTCAAAAGTCTTGTGAACAGCTGTTCAGTATTTGTTAAATGGCCTTATTGCAGTGACAATTTTTTTCCTAAAACTAACTTACCACGCATAATATTTTTTCTATAAAATGCAAACATGTACATCCATTTTGCTCATGTATTATTGTAGCAGTGTTTGTGCTGAATATAGCATAATTATATGTTGGCCAATGGTATGTTGTAAGTAGCTGAAATAAGCAAAAATGTCAGGGCATGTCAAAACTTCTCAAGGGCCCCAAACAGACCTCAGACCCCAGGGGGTTAACAGGCTATTTTGTGCGGAAAGGTTATTTTCATGGCCAGAAGTCCCCTTTCCAGCTTCTTTAATTATTCCTGTATGAGATTTAATAATGATCGCATAATTAAGCTTGCTGGACGAGTAGATTGTAAGATCTTAAATTAATCCACAGGAATATCGCCAGAGTAAACAAGATATACCTAATTGACATATTGATGTTTAATTATAATTCGATTTGATTAGATACTGATATACAATTGAGCTTTTTACCTGTCTGTGGCACGTGATCTATGCCTACAATCAATGTGTGGTTGGTTGCCGAGATACACGTGCATCAGATGCAGGTAATATACATAACGCCCTCTATGGGCGATTTAAAATTGTATGGTTATCTGGTCCAAACCCGTATGAATAATTATTAATTATTAATTCTTGAGTACATATTCCCCAAAAACTGACCAGAGATACTTTACAGGAGTGACGAATACATATTAAAACCAAATTAACAGAAAAATGCAGGTAGTGACAGGCGCATTTACAAAAATGCAGTGATTATTGAACCAAACACCAGATTATTTTGTTATGACACATTTGAAAGCACATCAGCTACCTCCTTTGAATGTGTGGTTTAAAGGGTTCATATGATGATCTTTCTTTTTTCTTTAGTGTGTTAGCTGTTTGTGCATGTACAGTTAGGGCTGTAACGATTTGGGCTAAAATCATAATCACGATTAATCGAACAAGTCACCTCGATTACGATTATTGAACGATTTTTTTTCTTTCTCATATGTCACTGGCAAGGCTTATTCTGTAAATATGTATTTTTTTAGTGCATAATCTTTGAGATTCTAAAATAAGGAAACACACAGATAGCTTTAAAAGCTTATTAAATATTTTAAAATAATAAAAAATGTAGACAATAGTTATTTTTGTAAATAAAATAAATTATTGTAAATATTGCCATCTAAAAAGTAAAATATAACTTGTATAAAACTAAAAAACTAATCCTTTTCATATTGTATGGCATCTGTAAATGCCTGTGTTATGCGTGAGCTGCTTTGTGGAGTGGAGGCACTTGTTGCTGGGCGTTTGTCTGTCTCTCTCTCTATTTTTTTGCGTGTTTCTTTGGTAAAAGCAGCTCCTGTTGCTGAGTTGACTCAGTATTCTCAGGAATCAAGAGAGTGCGTTCACACACAAGTTACCCGCAAAGACACTTGACATGTCTCAGCAGCGTCTATAGTTTGCTTATGAGTTGCAATTTCTTTTCGAAAAACCACGCTTGCGCATTTGTTTTTCTCTGATTCGATAATAAACTCAGCGCATTATGTACCGATTTCACGCTGGCGAACAGATCCCGGCTTAAACGGCATCATTAGGCTGCAACACGACCAGTGGCGGTTCTACCTTGAATTACACCCAGGCGAGTCCCCTTCAAGCGCCCCCAAACACAAAAAAAAACCAAAAACAATAAACAATAAAAGCACATACCGTTCATTTGAAAAACACAGGTAATAGAATTTAGTTATTTTGCTAGATTTATCTAACTTTCAAGGGAGGAACCATTAGCACATTGGTTACTGCATTGAATTATATGCATGGCACACTTTTAGTAATGACTTGTTAAACTTTGTCACGAAATGGAGTTTTGAAAAGTAAAAGGGTCAGAGAGATACTTATTTAGTAACACAATACTTAGTCTATCTCTTCAATAATTTCGAACAGCTCTCATATTAACATCTATCTAAACTGTTTTAGACATAAAATAGCTTTTGTAGGCCTATGTCACTCTTAAAATGTCAGAGATTCTCGGACAGAATCAGAGATTTAGAAAATAGAAAATTGTACTTTGCATATTATAGGCTTCTGTAAAAACACATAATTAAAGTTGATTTTTGTTGATCATTATGAAAATAATTTTCATTTCATGAATATAGTGACCAAAATTTTCACATACACAGAATCTTGTTCAAAAAGCCTAATACACAATGAAATCAATTTACCAAGTTAATAACATTAAAGATTTGTTTTAAAGGAGTGTGTTTTATCTTACCTATTAAACTTAAAAAAAGCTTAAACAAAAAAGGTTTTTATAAAAAGATAAATCTCATATTTCAGCAATGAAATCATCTTATAAAAAGAATGAGTCAATAAAGATACATTCTTATTTATAATGCACAGTAGCTTATCTTTTATTATTAATAGTAAAATTTCCCCATGGCTGTCGTTGCTATACAGCCATGCACTGCGCTGTCCACAACGACAGAGAAGTTTTAATGTATATCCACCACAGAAAAACGCTTGCTGTAGCTCTGCTAAAAGATGGATTTAGAAGAGAAAAACACCCAAGTGTTTGGGTGCACACGTGCTGAAAAGTTTATGAGCGCGCTCCCGTAAGCGCATGATGAGCGCGCTTCCCGTGAGCGCATGATGAGCGCGCATCCCGTGCGCCTATAGGGATCTTCGCCCGTGACGTCACGACGCGGTTGCATGTGCTCTGGTTGGCAGAAAAGTAATGGCCGTATGCCGCATAAAGTCATAATTTAACCCAAAGAATGGGTACTGTACAGTCAGTGTATCATCCTTATAGATTAAGGGCAAATTATTGTATTTTCTTTGATACATTTTTACGTATATGTTGACCAATGTTATAAATCATTTTGATTCAAAATATAGCATGGACAAATTGCACCTCTATTTTACTCTAGTTGTAACAAATTTACCAGTTATCCAGTTAACACAAGTAATATTCGTAATTATGACTTATAGGCATCTAAAGATTTGTACGCCTTCATTGACTCTCTGATAAGCATAGATGGCGTGTCGATGAGATACAGATAGATGTCGCCGAATGTCAAATCTGGCCATGTGTTAGGACTTTTGTTCCAATTCTCACTCAGGTGATATGGATCAGGCATAGAACATGAACCCTGGTTATATAAAAGCTTTACCTTATATCTCCTTTTAGCTTTTTCTTACAAAGAATTATAATTTTGCTGACAGAACACATAGACTGCTGCGTATGTTTTGGTTCTTTTTGCCAACCAGTTCGCGCCCACGCCCATTTCGTGACGTCACATATGACGCTGGCGAACATCCCTATTTGAAATAACGACCTCGAGCGCGCAAAAGACTTGATCCGTGAACTAATCAGGAGACACCCGCTTCCGTGCACGGCACCTCTCAGCAAGCAGGGGCGCCATTGCCAATAATTGAATCGAAATAATAATAAAAAAAATAGAAAACCGTCAGAGGATTTCCTTTTTTCTCGTGCCGCCCCCCATGTAACGTGAAGAAATGCCGCCCCGGGCGACTGCCCGGTTCGCCCGTGCCTGGAACCGCTACTGAACACGACATTGATTACATTACGGCTTTTGTTCACACAGCGCACGCTCCGTGACTGAACCATGGACTGAACACAGCAATTGTTACTCTGTCCCCAACCTGGCGGCACCAATCCCGGGCCGTGTTTGCGCTCACACAGGTGTTTGTTCTGGCAATTTCCTGGGATCAACGCGCTGTGTGAAAGGGGCTCATGTTGTTTCAATGTCGCTGACTGGACGGGGTGGAGTGACGTGACTACTACGTTTAAGGGGAAAGTACGTTAACACACAGTGGGCGGATATATTAATAGTATTCAAAAACCGAAATAACCGACATGGTAAAATCACGTCGGTTATAGGCTCTGAATTTCGGTTTCGATTATTTTCGGTTAATTGTCCAGCCCTATGTACAGTATATGATCTGCAGACAAAGCTCAAAGCCAAAGAGATATTCTTTGTAAAAGTTAAGGCTCAGCCATGCCTTCCTATAACACTTAATTCAAACATGTCCCGTAAATCCTGATGTACTTGGTACATCAGTAAGAAGGATGGCGTCTACGGTAATATTAGTCTCTCTGTTTATACCGAGGGACCTACTATGGTGGACCTGCGCCTGGACCCATCCCAACGCATCCTTAAGTGCCAGCCTCATCGACATGACAGCTATTGGTACTGATCCTCAACAACTCGTCTCCATACCGGCGTGATTACTTCAACTTCCAAACAGATGGAAATAGACAAATACCCTAATGTTCCGATCCAATTTGACTTGTAATGCTGCCTGAATCACACACTGTTCCTTTGTTGGCCAGAGGAGAACTGACCCCCAACTGAGCCTAGTTTCTCCCAAGTTTTTTTTTTTTTTTTTTTTTTCTCCATTCTGTCACCAGATGGAGTTTTGTTTCCTTGCCACTGTTGCCTTTGTTTTTGGATTGCTTAGTTGGGGATATTTAATATTCAACAATACTATTGATCTGTGTTGTATTATTTTCATGTTATCACTGTGAAGCTGTTTTGATACAATCTGTATTGTAAAAAGCGCTATATAAATAAAGTTGACTTGACGTGACTATTTATTAGGTAAATGCTCATTTTCAAATATACTATCATTTATTGTTAATTCATGTTTGTTCATCATACATTAATTAAACATACATTTTAACGTCAATTTGTAAAAATGAATAAGCAAATGAAGAAATTAAAATCAGCCTAGAATACTGAATGCGAAAGAGTTCATTGTTAGTTGATACATAAATGTTAAACCTCTGAACTATTGTAAAGTATAAAGGACAAGGTTTGAAGAACTTTTCCACAACATGTATTGTAATGAGTTGTGATATTCACGATGACATGGATAAAACTTCCAATGACCTCACAGTATTTTTTAGGGGTGGGAATCTCTAGGCACCTCACGATTCAAGTTCGATTACGATTCAGAGGGCTTCCGATTCGATGCTAAATCGATTATCTGAATCTTTTGTGTGTGTGTGTGTGTGTGTGTGTGTGACTATAAATACTCTGCTTTAAAAGTAAAAAGTAATGACCCATGAAGAATTAATAATATATTTGATTAACATTGCAAAGAACCAACAGGAAAATAAATGTGTGCCTGAACTAGCAGCATACTTGTTATCCATAGTTTTTTCTCTCTCTCTCTCCTGGAAGTTGATGGGGACCAGCAACTGTTTGGTAACCCACATAAAAAAAAAAAAAAACTTCTTTTGTGTTCAGGACAAGAAAGAAATGAATACAGGTTTGGAACAACATTAGAGTAAATAATGACATTTTTTTTTTTGTGTGAACTATCCCTTTAAGGACGAGCGGCAGTACTATTTACTCCTGTCGCTTAGACCAGCAAGCGACGCGTTTAATTTAGACGCATATTACACCAGATTTTCTCTCAAATGTTTGCTTTCACTTTAGACATAGCCAGTTCTGTTTATGTAAACATTGTATGTGTTTAACAGTATTAGCATAAGACTCGAAAGATAACTTAGTCCAGTGTTCAGGCGCTGTTTGACAGGCTTCTAGTGCCTGTGTGAGCGTCGGGAACAGCGCATCAGCACGTGAATTAAATGTTTAACCGGCATGGCTTATGCAAATAATGAACTTTTGTGAATTGCTGTGTCCCGTACCTATTCATTAACGTGTGATGTGTAGGCTACGTCGCGTTGTACAGTTGAGACAGATGCGCCAGAACTGAACTGATAGAATGCACTGTAACACGATGCTACGATATTTCTTCAAAAGCAGATAGTGGAGATATTTTAATCGTCCACGATCAAAAATCGTGCTATCGCACACCCCTCCACACGTCAGCTTTTAACGAGGAGGGTGTTTGGATTCGGCGCTCAGTCATCACGTCTGCGTCTCTGTTATGTGTACGCCACTTACGGTCCGGCCACTGCACTTCTGCGCTTCAGAGTTCCGTCTTTCACGTTGCGTCAATATTACGTTATTATAAATATATATAATTTTTTTTTTTTTGAAAATCGATTTTTGACATTTGTGAATCGATTCAGAATCGTCCACGTCCGCATCGCGATGCATCTAAGAATCGATTTTTTCCCCACCCCTAGTATTTTTACATACACTCCCCTTTCCCTGATCACTGCACGAACACCAACGCACACAGATCCCTTCTGAAGGACAGCCAGCTACCCTTTACCCTGTCACTTTCAATCAACAGCTTGTTTCCATGGCGAGTGCTCAGGCTGCCATAACAACTTGAGACTATTCAATGCAGTCACTGGTTGAATGAGAACGCTCTAAAAAAAACCTCTAATTTTAGGCATGAAAGAGGTTTTAAAGATAGCAGTTACAATGGACATACAGTTAAACACTGTAAACATCCCAAGAAACTACACGTCATACTAACATACACTCACCTATAAGAATTATTAGAACATCTGTTCAATTTCTCATTAATGCAATTATCTAATTAACCAATCACATGGCAGTTGTTTCAATGCATTTAGGGATGTGGTCCTGGTCAAGACAATCTCCTGAACTCCAAACCGAATGTCAGAATAGGAAAGAAATTTAAGCAATTTTGAGCGTGGCATGATTGTTGGTGCCAGACGGGTCGGTCTGAGCATTTCACAATCTGCTCAGTTACTGGGATTTTCACACACAACCATTTCTAGGGTTTACAAAGAATGGTGTGAAAAGGGAAAAACATTCAGTATGCGGCAGTCCTGTAGGTGAAAATGACTCGTTGATGCAAGAGGTCAGGGCCCGTATTCATAAAGAATCTTAATGCAAAACGTAGCTCCTAGTGACAAGATTCTAAGAAAATTCTTAGAAATGTGGGCGTTTACTCTTAAAATTAAAGAAAAATTCCTAGTAAAGAAAAAAGTAATTCAGAAAGAATCTTAACCCTTAAGAGAGGTCTTAAGGTCAAAATTGTTAGGAGTACGGATGAGGACTTTTAAGAGGCTTAAGAGTTTCTTTAGCAGAGGAGAAAATGGCAGAAAAGACGATGAAGAGGGAGAAGAAATGTGTTGCAATAGACAGCAGTGAGTTAATAGACGATATATATATATAAACGAGATTGTGCATTAAATCTTATTAGAGACACGCAAATATCTCCGACACATTGCAATGCCATAACGCCAGAAATGAAAGTAGCCTAATCACTACATTAAGATATTTGGCAAATGGGAAAATGCAATAAAGCAGCAGTGATATGGGTCTGTCACAACTTCTGTAAACAGTGATCACACAAACAGTTACATCACTTTCAGAACCTCTTACTATGCCACCTTGTAGGCTAAAAAAAACTGCATTAATGAATATAGTAGGCTTCCCTGATGTGCGCAAGCAGGGGAATGAACCATTAATAATTTGTGCTATAAGCTCCAACGTCTGCTTCTTGCTTTGTGCCGTGACACCCGGCCCAATTTTTTTTCTTTAATGATGGTCTTGTGTTCATCCACTAACTTGGGCTAACAGTAAACACTGTTCTTCTGTCCAGTTGGGCTTTCTCATCTTTCTCGTTTTTTATTCCATGTTTGCTATATTAAAACCAACATTCAAACCACCACTTAAATAGACAGCAATCAGTGTAATTGGAAAGAGTGGAACTTTTTTTTTTATCATTCTAAGCCAATCAAATACCTTAGGCTTAGGATATTAACAGCATGGTAAAAAAAGGATTTATGTATATACATAATGTATATAATGTGTGTGTGTATATGTGTGAGTAAACTCTATACTTAAAATTGCTCTTTTTTTCCCTTCTTGGACAACCAACCAATCACAGTCTTCAAAAGAGTGTGTCATACATAGCAATGGGGTCAGCCCCGCCTCCTCACTAAGATGAAAGTTTTTGTCTTTTCCTTACTCAGAGTTGCTCTCAGATCAGTCCCGAATCGCTCTTAAGCTAAGACTCCTACGTAAAAGTTTTTAAGCTAAATTAAGAGTTTTCTAAGAGGATTCTTAGAATCTTTATGAATACGGGCCCAGAGGTCTTGTTGATGCTAATGGGCTGACTGACTCAAGCTGATAAAAGAGCAACTTTGACTGAAATAACCACTTGTTACAACCAAGGTATGCAGTAAAGCATTTGTGAAGCCACAACACGCACAACCTTGAGGCGGATGGGCTACAACAGCAAAAGATTCCACCAGGTACCACTCATCTACACTACAAACAGGAAAAAGAGGCTAAAATTTGCAAGAGCTTCACCAAAATTGGACTGTTGAAAACTGGAAAAATGTTGTCTGGTCTGATGAGTCTCGATTTCTGTTGAAGACATTCAGATGGTAGAGTCAGAATTTGGCTTAAACAGAATGAGTACATGGATCCATCGATGCCATTACCACTGCACAGGTTGGTGGTGGTGGTGTAATGGTTTGGGGGATGTTTTCTTGGCATACTTTAGGCCCCTTAGTGCCAATTGGGCATTGTTTAACTGCCACAGCCTACCTGAGCATTGTTTCTGACCATGTCCATCCCCTTGGCCACCATGTACCCATCCTCTGATGGCTACTTCCAGCAGGATAATGCACCATGTCACAAAGCTCGAATCATTTCAAATTGATTTCTTGAACATGACAATGAGTTCACTGTACTAAAATGGCCCCCACAGTCACCAGATCTCAACCCAATAGAGCATCTTTAGGATGTGGTGGAACAGGAGCTTCAGAGCCCAGGATGCGCATCCCACAAATCTCCATCAACTGCAAAGATGCTATCCAATCAATATGGGCCAACATTTCTAAAGAATGCTTTCAGCACCTTGTTGAAACAAAGCCATGTAGAATTAAGGCAGTTCTGAAGGCAAAAGGGGTCAAACACAGTATTAATGGTGTTCCTAATAATCCTTTAGGTGAGTGTATATACTTCAGAGCTATTAGCAGGTGTTAAAGTGAAAAAAAATCCTGAACTTTTTTTTTGGTTGGAGTATTTATTCGCAAGTATTACAGCTGTATGTTAATGGCATCTTTTTATGAATGAAAGCCAGTAGGCTATCACTAATATTATAGCTACAGATATCTCAATGTAAATGATTTTCCCAAAAAAATTTAACATTAGGCTTCAAAAAATATACAAACTTTTAATTTAATTTAAGTGAACTTAAGACAATCCTCGTCATTAAACCTGCACTGCATTATAAATGAAATATAGATTAATCGTTATCAAAGCTACAAGCATTCTTTAGTCAAGAGCAGTTAGTAACTTTCTCTGTTCCTTCTGTTCCATTGGACATTCTGGCATACATGTGTGTGTTATTGTTTGTTCAGACGCGAAAGAGAACTCGATACTGGCGCGCGTCTTTCTGAGTGCCGTGTGTGTGTGTGTCAGGAGGACATTCACTGAAAGTGCGTTCTCTTTTGTCTTGTCGCACAGAAATGGTTTAAAGCATGTGCATGAATAAGAGCGTGATCATAATCCTAGCTAAAGGATGACAGACAGAAAGAACGAATGGACGCTGCGTTATTTGCAAACGCTAAAGCTGGACAAAAAAAAATCGTATGCGTTGATGACAGCACTTGTCATACATTGCTGACAGAAAATACTGAGGTTTGAAGGGGACTCATTTTCATGGTAGGCCTACACAGAATGTTTTTTGTGGGCACATTTCCGCATAGGAAATTACACTCGTAGGTAAGACATCATCCTCAGGCTTTATGAACTTGCGCTCCATGCTTTCACCGACGACGCTAACGTGATGCATGGATCTCAGTCTATCACACTGTGTCACTTGGACCCACCCTGCTCTGCTTCTGATAGGCTTGTAATGTGTTAGATCTGCGTTACTCTAATATATTTGGTAGGTGAAATCAATCGGTGATCCGGCACGGTGCCGGGATACTTTAAGCCTTGTAATAGTATTTATTCTGGCATCTTATTATGGGAAAAAAATACTTCATTTGTAAGTATTTAAATAGGTCATAGTGTGTTGGTGTCTAAAAATAGTTCCTTATTAAATTGAGTTTAAAGCATCATTACAACTTGCTTATTCAGGGCTCTTTACTTTTCAAGTGAAAATTACTTTACGCAACTGTCATCTCCGGGTCGTATTTCCTGCAAAATCCATCAGATGTGACGTGCATGCACGAGCCTCTCTATCCTCATATACAGTCTATGCGACCAACGGAACTTCAGCTGATGACATGGAGTCTGATAACCCCCAAAACATCCTGCCTCCAGCACAACACAGACTCAACACAAACTTCACATTAATATAAAAAACAAAAAAAGTATTATCTGCTCAACAATTAGTATTATTGTTGTATTATTGTCTCAACAAAAAGTATTATCAGCTCAACAATTCTTAAAGCTAGGTCTTCTAAACATTAGATCGCTCACACCTAAGGCGGTTATTGTAAATGAAATGGTCACAGATAATAATTTGGATGTTCTGTGCCTTACTGAAACCTGGCTTAAACCAAATGAGTATTTTGGTCTAAATGAGTCTAGTCCACCAGGATACTGTTATAAGCATGAGCTTCGTCTGATTGGCCGTGGCGGTGGTGTTGCAACAATCAATAAAGATATTTTTAATGTTACTCAGAAAACAGGTCACAGGTTTAATTCATTTGAAGTACTTGTGCTAAATGTTACACTCTTAGATGTAAGAAAGAAATCCATATTGTCTCTAGCCTTGGCTACTGTATATAGACCTCCAGGGCCATATGCTGAATTCCTAAAAGAGTTTGCAGACTTCCTCTCGGATCTATTGATGAATGTCGATAAAGCAAAAATTGTTGGAGATTTTAACATACACATAGATAATACAAATGATGCTTTAGGGGCTGCGTTTATAGACTTATTAAACTTCTTTGGGGTCAAACAAAACGTCAGTGGTCCCACTCATCGTTCTAAATCATACACTAGATTTAATTATATCATATGGAACCAATCCAACTGATATAGATATTATACCGCAAAACGATGATGTCACTGATCATTACATGGGGACTTGCATAATACGTACTGCTGAAATGTCATGTTGTGACACGTTATAGACCAGGCAGAACAATCCTTCCAACCACTATAGATAGATTCTCAAATAGCTTACCTGATCTATCTAAGCTGCTAAGTGAACCCAAACAAACAGATGAATTAGAGGAAATGACTAGCAGTTTGAGCACCATTTTCACTAGTACATTAGATATTGTTGCACCAATTAGATTAAAAAAAGTGTCACGGTTCATAAATTCACTGTCTCTCTCTCGTCTCGCGTGCTGTTGCTTGTGTGTGTGTGTGTGTGTCTGTGGGCGTGGTCACTGACCACCAGGGTTCTTTTTTGTGGGAAAGAAGGATGGATCTCTGCGACCGTGTATTGATTACCGGGGGTTGAACAACATCACGGTAAAAAATACTTATCCTTTGCCGTTGATGTCTTCAGCCTTCGAGCGGTTGCAGGGAGAATCCATTTTCACAAAATTGGATTTACGTAACGCTTATCATTTGGCCCGCATAAGGAAGGGCGATGAATGGAAGACCGCGTTTAATATCCCTAGGGGGCACTTTGAATATTTGGTCATGCCTTTCGGGCTGTCCAACTTCCCAGCGGTCTTCCAGGCACTCGTCAATGACGTGCTGAGAGATATGGTTGACCAGTTCATTTATGTCTACCTGGATGACATTTTGATTTTTTCATCTTCTCTCCAGGAACACGTTCAGCACGTCAGGCGAGTGCTTCAGAGGTTGCTAGAGAATGGGCTTTTTGTCAAGGCGGTAGTGTTGTCACGATACCAAAATTATTGTTTCGATACCGATACCTAGTCAAGTATTGTGATTTCGATACTTTTCGATACTTTTCCTGAAAATTTAAGTATTTCTTACAAGGCGTTTCACATGCACTTCCTTAACGTATGTGCTCTTTAATGCTGTAATAACCTAATATAAATAAATCACTGACAAACATGCTCTGATTATAATCATATAGCCGATAGATCATTTTGCTGATGTTTTGTATCCTTTATTTTAGCAGCTTGCAAATTATTGAAAGTTGTAATCTATGAAATCTATGAAAGTTGGGGGGAAAGTTGTACACCTAATACAAAAATAAATGAAACATCTCCAGTTAACTAGCAGATAATTCATTTAGTTCACTATTAAATAAGAGATCTAGCGCTAAAATCTGTTGTCGTTTTTTTAATCAAGCAGAGCGCTCTTTTCGCTGCTATCAGTTGCATGGATACAGAGTCTTTTGCGGCTCGCCCAGTCGCGCGCCGTCTTCACACGGACGCGCGCTTCAAACTATTGCCGTTGCAGAGACTATTGTGTACAGGCCGCTGGATTGTGTTGCTAATAACTTGCAATGTATAACTATCAGACCGGCCCTCGCGACCTCGAAACACTACCGGCCCACCGGAAAAGATCTGACTCTCCGGATTGCCACTCCGCTACTGACAGGCGGCCACTGTATCACGTGTGCTCGCGCATGCAGCCGTCTCGCGGTAGTGTTCGTCTCATTACAGCTGCAGCTTCTTTGCAAAATGAAATACGTCTCTTACAAATCTGGAACGCGGTCATTCATAAAAGTATCGATACTAAAAAATTTAGGTATCGTGAGGTTTTTAATTTCCGAGTATCGCGATACTTTTGAAGTATCGGTGCACCGTGCAACACTACAAGGCGGAGAAATGCGTTTTTTATGCACAGTCTGTTCTTTTCCTAGGGTACATCGTCTCATCTGAGGGAATGCGTATGGATCCTGACAGGGTTAAGGCTGTGATAGATTGGCCTAGTCCAGATTCCTGTAAGGCCCTACAGAGGTTTCTGGGGTTTGCCAATTTTTATCTGCGTTTCATTCGCAACTTCAGCCAACTAGCCTTGCCTCTGACTGCCTTGACCTCCCCCAGAACAACGTTCAGGTGGTCTGATGCAGCTGAGGCTGCATTTACCAAACTCAATAGCCGCTTCAGTTCGGCTCCCATCCTCCTTGCCCCTGATTCATCACGTCAGTTCGTGGTGGAGGTCGACGCGTCAGAGGTGGGGGTAGGAGCAATTCTCTCCTGAACGCTCTCCTTCAGATGACAAGATGCATCCTTGTGTGTTTTTTTCTCATCGTTTATCACCTGCCGAACGTAATTATGACATTGGTAACAGAGTTACCTGTTGGCAGTCAAGTTGGCACTGGAGTCATGGAACCATGAACCATGGCGTCACTGGTTAGAAGGGTCAGGGGTACCTTTTATCATTTGAACCGATCATAAGAACCTAGAATATATCAGAACTGCTAAAAGACTCAACTCTAGGCAGGCTCGGTGGGCACTTTTTTTCGGACGTTTTGACTTTTCTCTTCGTACCGCCCGGGTTCTAAAAACATCAAACCCGATTCTTTATCTCGTATTTTTGACCTATCTGAACGCCCGGTGACTCCCGAGTGTATTTTACCTGAGACATTAGTGGTCTCCACTCTCAAATGGGAGGGTTCGAATCGAAGGTCATGAAGGCCTTAGAAGGGGTAACGCCTCCGCCCGATTGCCCACCGAATCGTTTATTTGTGCCAGAGGAGTTTCGGTCCGAACGCCATCCGGTGGGGTCATTGCTCCAGTGTCGCTTGCTATCCGGGGGTCAATCGCACCAGTTTTTTGGTCAAGCAATGATTCTGGTGGCTATTGATGGCTCGTGACATCCACAGTTTTGTTTTGGCTTGCTCGTACTGTGCCACTGGTAAGACTTCCAATTGACCCCCAGATGGGTTACTCCAACCGCTGTCTGTCCCTTCGAGACCCTGGTCCCACATTGCACTAGATTTTATTACCGCCCTACCGCCCTCCCAGGGCAAGACGGTCGTTTTGACTGTCGTGGACCGGTTCTCGAAGGCGGCTCATTTTATTCCCTTGCCTAAATTACCCTCCGCCAAGGAGACAGCGGTAGCTGTCATAGACCACATCTTTTGCTTACATGGCCTCCCCAATTTGTGTCCAAATTTTGGCAAGAGTTTTGTAAATTACTGGGGGCAACGGTCAGTCTTTCTTCGGGTTTTCACCCCCAAAGCGATGGTCAGTCCAAGAGAGCCAACCAGGATTTGGAGAGAGTGTTGCGATGTCTGGTTTCCAGGAATCCTTCCTCCTGGAGTCAGCAACTCTCTATGGTGGAGTGCGCCCACAATTCGTTGCCAGTGTCAGCCACGGGCCTCACTCCGTTTGAAGGTAGTCTAGGTTATCAGCCACCAGTTTTTGCTAGTACGGAATCCAAGGTCACGGTCCCCTCCACTCACGCCTTCGTCCAGAGGTGTCACCACACTTGGAAAAGAGCCCGTGAGACTCTTCTCCAAGTGAGGATGCGCACCAAGGCTAAAGCCGATCGCCACCGGCTCGAAGCCTCCCGTATACGTCATGGGTCAAAAAGTGTGGCTTTCTACTAAGAACATACCTCTCCGGTCCGTATCTAATAAACTTGCTCCCAAATGTATTGGCCCGTTTCCTGTCACCAAGATCATTAGTCCGGTGGCAGTCCGCCTAAACTTCCTCCTGCGTACAGGAGAATACATCCCGCCTTCCATGGATCTAAGATCAAACCTGTGTTTCATTCACAAATTCATCCGCCGATCCCGGTCCCCCCCACCCCCCCCCCTTGTGTCTGTGGTGTCTGATTACATCCGTCTCTGTGATCCGTTACAAAAAGGTTACAGAGAAAACTAAAGCACCCTGGTACAACAGTGCTACGCATGCTATCAAGAGAGAAACTCGTATCTTAGAGCATAAATGGAAAAAAACTAATTTAGAGGTCTTTAGAATAGCGTGGAAAAACAGTATGTCACGTTATAAAAAGGCTCTAAAAATAGCCAGGGCTGAGCATCTCCGCAAACTAATAGAAAATAACCAAAATAATCCAAGGTTTTTATTTAACACCATGGCTAGACTAACAAATAAACAGACATCACCAGAGCAAAATATACCGTTACAGTCTAGTAGTAATGATTTCATGAATTACTTCAATGAGAAAATAGAAAGCATCCAAAACACAATTAAAAATGTACAATCCTCTATGGTGTCTTATGATTCAGCCTCATATGGCCCCTCTAGAACAACTACACCGCTTTACAACGATAGGACAGGGAGAGCTAAATAAACTTATCATTGCATCTAAACCAATTAGGCCCTCTGCTATTCTCAATATATATGCTGCCACTTGGTAATATTATAAGAAAACATGGAATTAATTTCCACTGTTATGCTGACGACCCTCAACTGTATATTTCATCACGACCAGACGAAAACACTAACTCATCTAAATTGACAGAGTGCCTCAAAGATATAAAATGCTGGATGACGTGTAATTTCCTGCTATTAAATTCAGATAAGATGGAAGTATTACTTATTGGTCCAAAAAACTACTCACAAAACCTCTTACAATACAACTTTAATATAGATGGATGTCCCGTAACTTTATCCACTACAGTAAAAGACCTGGGTGTTATACTAGACCGCAACTTGTCTTTCGAAAATCATATTTCATATGTTACAAGAACAGCCTTTTTCTACCTTAGAAACATTGCTAAGCTACGTAACATGATATCTGTTTCTGATGCAGAAAAGTTAGTTCATGCATTTATGACCTCGAGACTAGATTACTATAATGCTTTATTTTCTGGTTGTCCTGCATCCTCAATAAACGAGCTACAGTTAGTCCAAAATGCAGCTGCTTGAGTTCTTACTAGGTCAAGAAAATACGATCATATAACACCGATTTTATCATCTCTACACTGGTTACCTATTAAGTTACGTATCAACTACAAAATACTACTACTGACCTATAAAGCCCTAAATGGTTTAGCTCCAATGTACTTAATGGACCTTCTTTCACCCTACAATCCACCGCGTTCTTTAAGATCACTAAATTCAAGGCTTCTGGTCATTCCTAGGATATCTAAGTCCACTATAGGAGGGAGGGCGTTCTCGCATTTAGCTCCAAAACTCTGGAATAGCCTTCCCGATACGGTCCGAGGCTCTGACTCACTGACACAGTTTAAAACTAGACTAAAAACGCATCTCTTTAGTCAAGCATTCACAAGATGTTTACTTTTTAGTCCTCTGTTATGCCATAAGGAACCGTTTGCCACTGAAACTGCTTAACGCACTAGTGGGGCTGGACAGCCTTTTAGACAAACGGTTCGGCACGTTCGGCACGTATGGTTGGGTTGCGAAGAGTTTGCGCGATAGTGATTTTCTAACACCGACTGCCGTATAATGGAAATCATTATGAACATCAGCTATGCTAACTATTTTATTTTGACGTTGTCCCCGAGAAACAGCGTTTGTCAGGTCCAGTTTGTATCCAGCCTCTCACGGGGAATTCAGATGCCCCAACGCCTGTGAAGAGACGACTCAACGCTGGAGATATGTTATGGCACCGTAATATTTATATTTAATAACAATATTTATATTTAATATTCATATATAAACAATATGAATGTAAGCCAGAGGAGAACTGGCCCCGACTGAGCCTGGGTTCTCCCAAGGTTTTTTCTCCATCCAATCTGATGGAGTTTTGGTTCCTTGCCACTGTTGCCTTGCTTTGCCTGCTTTTGGCTTGCTTAGTTTGGTTTATTTAATATTTAACAATATTATTGATCTGTGTTGTACTACTTTCATGTTATCACTGTGAAGCTGCTTTGATACAATCTGTATTGTGAAAAGCGCTATATAAATAAATGTGACTTGACTTGACTCAAGCTCGTCAGTCGTCAGGCAAAACGTGAATCTGATCGACTCGCAAAACGCAGATCAACATAGTAAACTCCAGTGAAATAGCAAGGTAAACTACATGAAACATGACATGAATACAAAAGAATGTTCCAGGATAACAAAAAGTAGGTGCTTTAGGATGCAACTTAGGGTGTATTCACACCAGGAAAGTCTGATAGTTCGCTTGCTTTGGTCCGGACCAAATAAATTATTATATACATTTTTTTGGTATGGTTTGCTTTCACGCTGCTCTTTTTGCAAGTGAACCAAAATTTGTAAACAAAACCACACGTGTGCTAAGGTCGTCCATTCAGTGGACAAGGATTCTCAAGTAGGGAAATCAGGAAGTGCAAAAAAGGCTCAGCATGGAGATATTGCTTAATGCAATATTTGTCCTTTTACTAATTTTGTATTATTCTGTACAAACGCAATATGAAGAAACTAATGAGTATCATATGATACAATGTCATCTATACGATGTTGTAATCCGAATTTGAGAAGACGGCGAGTGTAACGTTTGAGTGGCTCTATTAAACGCGGGGAAATACGACAACTCTCGTCTCTCGCGCATCTTTTCATTCGACCATATACTGTTTTTTTGGGGTTTTTTTATCTCTGGGCAACATCTCAACTTTGCGTTACAAGTGGCACTGCACAGAAGACGGATAAGGTATAACGTTTTCAATGAGATTCTTATTGTAAACTGCTAACAAGTGCTTTAACGCTTGCAATTAAGTTTGTCAAGTTTAACGTAAATTAACGCAGCATCGTCCTTGTAACTATCCTTACATTATGAACTGGAAATGCTTTTTTTGCATCTATGCGCGATTAGACTAAAGAGAACGCTCTGTATGTGAATGTCCTGATGCACACATTCATTCATTCATTCATTCATTCATTCATTCATTCATTCATTCATCGGAATATAGTGCTTTCTTGCAATTATGTCGGTTCATGTTCAGACTGTAAATGAACCGTACCAGAGTTCGTTTGGGAACGATACCGAGACCACCTCTTCAGCTGGGTCTCGGTTCGGTTGTTTGGTCTGCACCCAAGTTCAATTGCTGTATTCACACCTGCCCAAAAAGTCCGCACCAAGGGAGGAAACGAACTAGAGTTCGATTCAATCGAAACAAACAAGGCAGGTGTGAATACACCCTTATATTATTTACTAGATCTACTGACTAACGTCGTCATCCCATTCCCACTACTAGGGCTGTAGTCAACCAAAGAAATCCTTAGTCGACCAAGGTCTTGTCCTGCGCAACTATTAGTCGACAAAAAAAAACAAAACAAAAAAAAAAACAGATGTTTTGATTTAACATTTTTAAAACAACTGTCATAGAGCATTTATAAAACAACAACGAAAAAACATAAACAAATAGATACAACTATAATAATAATACTATTCTTTGAAAATTAAGTGATTTTTTTTAACTGCAAAAAGTGAGGAGCACTAGGTATGGTGACAGTAACAATCGCGCACCTGACCACACCACACTCTACAAAATAATATAACTGATATCTGCCACATAATGAAAAATCCTAACAAAACCTCTCGTTTACACAGGCTGTATTCTTCTTTACTTACAAAGTTATGGGTTAACTTTTGTCCAGCCGATCGTTTTAAAACAACAGACAAAATAGCCTAAAAAAGAATCTGAAATCTAGGCTGTGTTGTAAGATAGCATATAAGTTTATTTTCGTTTTGTTACATTATTTATACTACTTTCAAATGAGTCAAGTGTACAAATAAAAACCTATTAAGAAAACAATCTATTGAGTCAGTATGATAAAGCCGTTAAAAGAGCTGCTCACGTCTTTTGCGCGCTCAAGTTCGATTTCAAATAGGCACGCGCTCATAAGCAACGCGCTCGCCACCGTCGCCTACCTCCACAAAAATGTAGCCAGACAAAAGATTTTGATTTCTTGGACATTCTGTCGACTAAAGTAGCGTGAACTGAATGAATACAGCAAAACTACCTACCGGTACATCCCTTACTGAGCGCGAGCAGCAACGCAGCCAGTAGGTGCGGTTCCCGAGTGTGTTATGTGTGTGCGCTAAACTGTGGCACATTTAAAGTTGGGGATAAAACATAGGCTAATTATATTTAGAATACAGTAATAAATAACTGCTTTATAAAGGAATAAATATCAAGGAGTAAATCATTGAAAATGTATTTCTATTGGCAAAAAAAAATACGACTGGTCAACCAATAAGAATGTCAGTCAACCAAGACGGCATCGACTGATTAGTCAACTAAACGACTACAGTTGACAGCCCTACCCACTAGTGTTTATAATACACATTTCCAGTACAGTAATGTCACTTCCTACGATCTTATTGATACACTAAAACTGTTCAGTCTAGTTCACTAACCGTTTCCGTTGTCATATTATAGGCTAGATTCACCTGTGTTGCTGATTGTGAAAGATACACGAATACAGTTAGAGAAATGGCTTATGCTATATAACATCACATGTCGGCTAAATGCAGTTTCTGTAACATTATCATGGACGAGCACAGAGAATAAGCTCAACGTCAAGCTGATAAATGTAGGCTATAATTGTACCTGCAGTGGGAGTTTACATTAGTTTCCAGCATGTTGTGTGATGCTTTCGCCTTTGCGTTGAAAGTCTCCGTGTGGCCGGTAGTAAATGCTCGCTCTTGAAATCGATCACGCACACGAGCACGAGTGCTCTTGTTGCATTCTGAAACATCACCGCTAGAGGCCGCTAAAAATGGCATACAGCACCTTTAACCAGTGTAAGTGACTTCTTACACCTGATCAAAATCTAAGAACTACAACTTTTTAATACTAAACATACTTGTCACGTGACATACATGTAATTGGAATCAAATGGGTACATTTGATGGAAAGTAACAAAAAGCATATACAAGAACACAATATTTCTGGTAAAAATTCATGAAAAGCAGAAATAATATTTTCCGTGGTGAAAAATATGAGTAATATAAAGACATGATGTTCTTTAATTACTGTCAACAAACCGGTATAAGATGGCACACCAACGACTAGTTTTGTCAAAATATTCGGTACTTCGGTACCAAGTCGGTACTAAAAAATGTTAACGTCACGGTACCAAGTACCGGTGGTACAGAGTACCCGGTCAAACCCGGTTCTGGATGCGCATGTATGCAAAAAGAGCGTGAAGTTGCGTCCTGTTCATGAAAACGCTGAGACATGGAAACCGGCGGCGCTGCTAATGTAGTGTCTGTGTATATTAAACTGCAAAAAGAATAGGGGTGTAACGATATTCGAACCGAACCGAAAAACTGTGATACAGAACTCACGATTCGAAATCGCGATACTCTCATTGCGTATCGAACACGCCCCGCCCCGCCCTCTGCTATCCCAGCCCCGCACAGCACGGCTCAATGGACCTCATGTCTTATGTGTAGAGTACACAGCAAATTCAGCTATGTAGCCTAACCACCATTAACACCAAGTAACAAGCTCTGTGTTTTGTTACTTTTGATAATAAGGTGTAATCTTTCAAATTCTGTATATTTGATCACAAAATTCAAACAATAAATGGTGTTTTGGCGCTCTTTGATGTGGCGTGACAGATCGCTATAGGCCTACTAGGCTCCTCATTTCAAGCGGCAGCGCGGCGTGCGAGTAAGCGAGATCATCTCTTCCTCAGTTACAGAATGGACACCTGAAGGTATGTTAAAAAATATAGTATACTTACTGAAAGGCATCAAACTGTAATCGCTCAATCAGTGTTTCAGCAGCGGAAAGACGTCAATAAAACAGCATAGCTTGTCACTAGCTTATATTTACCTCAACAGGCAAGTGTAAATGAACTCTTGCACTAAATAAATGCACTATGTTAGCCTATATAATTATATTTTACTTAACCTGTTAATGATATCTTGATTATTTAATGTATGTTTAAAATATATTTAATGAAAATGACAATTGTGTAAATTATTATATTTCAATAACAAATTAGAGTAAAAACACAAGTTAATGCAAAAACTGCCTTATGTTCAGTTACACGTTTTCATACAATATGTTGTGTGTTGATTATTATATCTAAAAAATAAATAGCATCTGAATTAAGGTTGAAAGTCTACAGCATTAGCAGATTTTTTTTAATCCTTGTGAAAAGTTTAATTGTAATTGAATTAATTTTAAGACAAAGACCATTTTTTCATTAAACCACTGTTAAAAAAAAAACTATTTTAGCTTTCTAAACCGAACCGAACCGAACAGAGATGTCAAAACCGTGGGAAAACCGAACCATCAGTTTTGTGTATCATTACACCCCTAAAAAAAAGACTATTTAAATATTAACCCTGCATGTTCTGCTTGTCTGTGTGAATGAACGGTGCAGACGTGACGCGCAGTTTCATTTAACGTTAACTTACCTCACACACACAAACACACTGAAGCACAAGTGACAGTCGCGCTGTTTTCAGTCTCTGCTGCCTCACGATATGATGTCACTTGATTAGCATTTTACCGTTTCATTTGAGAAAAACTTGTCATATTATACACGCACAGAAACTCGAATGTCTTCACGGCAACCAGTCAAAATAAACGTTTTGTTTAACTTAAAGAAATTGACAGAAATAATTTTATCAGGCTAATGTACAAAAGATTTAAAGGAGCTGAATTCAAAAAATGTATTTTAATTAATCATACATTTTCCCTGATATGTCACTAGACATTAAGAAATCATGTTCATTTCAAATACCTATATCACTGACAACAGTAGTCCGGCCAGGATATTGTCATTTAAAAAGTGAAGTCGCAGCGTCAACCTCTACAATCACGGAGTCAGTAGTGTTGCGGCATTCAGGTTGCCAGCTCTTCTCTAGTTACCACAGCTGCAGATACAAACGTGTCGAAATAGAATTAAAAAATTCTAACGTTGCGAAACCCCAAAAAACTCGATATGAATCCAAAATACTTTGTTACAAAGTCCGAAATAAATAATTAACAGAAAAAAAAACTCACTGTGTAGGATTCGTCACTTGCCATTGGAAGCTTCTTGTAGCAGCCTATATTCCTGCTAGAACCTGCAGCATATCTGGCAACCTCGAGTCATGGGGAAGGCGGGGATACACCCTTATTTGAAAATGATTGCAGTACCAGTTTTGGCCACAATCTTGCATACAGCTCCTTTAAAGGGCACCTATTATGGAACATTCACTTTTACATGGTGTTTGAACATAAATGTGTGTTGGCAGTGTGTGAGCAAAACCACCCTAGAATGATAAAAATCCACCCAGTGTTTTTTTTACCATCTCAATAAATCATATGCACTGTCTCAGAACGAGCTGTTCTAAGATTCAGTGCTTTGTGATGTAGAATTGAGCAAGGGGTTTGATTGACAGTGTGGTTGTGGCATAGACCCTGCCCTTGGTGATCTGTACACCATCCTCCATTGTTTCAACGACAGCCGGTAATGTCTCTAGGAAACATAAGTGTTCTGTCGTGGACTCGTGGGTTAATCCTGTTGTTGTGGCTTAAAAGTTAATTCTCAAGTGTGGATCGTCGTCTACTGTTTGCGATCCACCGACACCTCTAGTAAGTGTATTTTATGATTTTTGAGCAAATAGTCATTTCAGTCTGTCAGCCAATTCAACAACAAATGCGTCTTAAGTTGTTGTTGTCGTAGGATGTCTGTGTATATAATTTAAACCTTGTTTGTATAGTGTGTAACCACACGTTTATAAATATACAGTCGGTAAATTAACCAGAATGTGGTACTTACCACCGCAGTTCTGCCGCGGCGGTAAAACTTGGGGTGTATTTACTGCCTTTTGCCGCTAAGAGGCGCTACAATCACAGACTTTGAAAAGTGTCCGTTTTTTGTGTAATTTCCTGCAGCCGTGCCGTGTCTCATTCAGAGCGATTGAAAGTTGGTGGCAGATTCATTCAAGTGAAACATAGTTAAATTAATTAATGAATTAATTAATCACAATACTGAAATTAAATTGAATAAATAATGAAAACGTAAACACTGCAGTAGAAATATATTAGGGTACATCAATGTGGCTTTACAATCGTATAAGATGCTAACCCATCAGCAGTGTAATGGTATCTCTGTTGTTAACACATCAGCCTCGACTTCATGGACCTCCAAGCGACCTGTGATCGAACCTCATTCAACACACTCATTACAAATTTAAGCAAAGTAGGCAAACTGCAACATTAGGCTGTGTGCCCAGTTTTTCTATAATTTTGAAAGGCTATGTCAATAGGTTATGTAGGCTACCATACAATGTAGGCTACCATACAAATTTGAAGGATTTTTTTCCATAGGGTATTTGTCTTTGTTTTTGTCTAAGGTTGCGTTCTTTTGTTTGTTTTAAAGTTGGATTTCGTGGATATTCTGACACTAATATGGTAAAACCCGAAAATTATGTTTAGCTAAATGTCAAATAACCCGTTAACATTATTTAGTTACCATCTGGCATGTTAGGCATGAATTTCTTGAGTATTTTTTTACAGATATTTCTTCCCGAGCGCATCCGGAACCAGTTGTGATAAAGTGCAGTAAGCTAATTTTACTAACGTTCAGTGTTTTTGAAGCAATTGGATGCCTTCAAACAAAAGCTACCAGAGGAATCGACAATAAAAGTAAAGGCCAGTTTTAAAGTTTTACAAAAATAAACCATATATTGTTCTTGAATTATTTGAAGAAAAAAACGACATACTAAAACCACCAGCCTAATCTCAGGAGCTGCTTGAGTACGCTCATGGCGTTTAAAAACGCGCCGCTCCCATTGAAAACATACGCCAGGTGTGTGGAAAAACGCTTTGGTGGACACACGGCCGTTTTAAGTGGGGGATGGCCCATATTTGCATTTGACTGTTGTGTTACATTCTAAAACATTTAACGTATGACGCACACACACAACGGAGAAACATTTTGATGGTATATCATAACACACACAGGGTTTACATTCTGCTCTAAAACGAATTGCCATTGTGGGATTAATAAAGTTGATTGAATTGAATTCTTAACATTAGACTACTGTGCAAAATTGCGATTCGATACATTCTTTTCAGTAGGCCCTAATAAATTTGTGGGGCTGTAAATTCAGTATGCTATACCAACACTATATATTCAATTAGTCCAAGAGGTCTGATCTCTAAGGTATTTTTTTTCCAGAGGTCTGGACAATTATAAAAACTTTTTGTTATATGAATAATTCAACATGCCAGAATAAAATCCGATTTAAGAATATATATATATATATATATATATATATATATATATATATATATATATATATATATATATATATATATATATATATATATATATATATATATATATTTTTTTTTTTTTTTTTTTTTTTTTTTATAAGAAGTCAATCTGTTGGATACTATTTGTTCCTTCCATGGAAATTTGTTTATATAAATATAAGCAAAACAAAAACTAATTGGTGCAACAGAGTTTTGGAACTAGACAAATCGTTCTGCATTATTATCTAAATCTAAAATTTAACAACAATAGACCATGTTTGATTGGGCTTCGAACCCATGTCACTGTAATGTACTTACCGTAAGCTCTACCACTCCACCACGTCTTAACTCACGGTGAATTGCCCAAACTTTCTCCACTGAGTGTTCACTCAAATGAGAGAGAAAACGTTTTGTCGTTAACCTATTGTGAGTGTAAGCCTTACATGAAAAAAGTACTGTAGCCTACACCTTTTACAGTTTTAAAAGATGATTTTATTTTAGCTGTTATGAGAGAAATAAATTCAAATGAGCACCGCCGCATTTGTCAAACAGTAATTCTGCCATACAAAGGCAAAGTGCAGTAACTACGCAAACAAAGAAACAGAGAAAGGGCCTTTAAAAAGTAAGGTAAGAAGTCCTCTAAAAAGTATAATATATTATATATATATATATATATATATATATATATATATATATATATATATATATATGTATGTATTTTTTTATTATTATATCACATATTTTAGTAGTTATCATTTGAAAACTTACGAACTCAGAATTCATCCTGTGAAAACCGTTTTGAAATTGGACGTTGCATTACCATAGAAACGGTATTTTTTTATTAGGCCCCTCCCCTTTTGGGCATCATCTTTCATAATTTATTTTCAAAACCTTTTCTAATCTTGACAAAACACATATTCGTCCCCTTGGAATTATAAGGTTCTATCTGACATTTTTGTCAAAATTGAGTTATTCACATATTCTTATTCTGTGACAATTTATTTACATTATGTGATGTGTTTTGTACATTTAGGGTCCCTGTTATTTTTATGTTTGAAAGAAACTTGTTCCCCATACACATTTTCATATATGGAATGCAAAAACTTTGAAGCTCAATATCTCAAATCTGCTTAGAACGCAGATAGAACCTTATAATTCCAAAAGGACGTATTGTCAGAAAGGTCTGAGCCTCAAGGTTTCATATTTAGTGACAGAAGTGATATTTAGATAGAAATTTATTAATTTGTTATGGCAAAATGCATACAATTAAATTCAATGGAATTCAATGGCACCCGGTGGCTATTTTTGGTATAACGCCTAAACAAAATCTCATGGGAACTTCAAAATTTGTGATATCTACTTTAAATTTGGAACACAACTTGGTTAGATATATAGCTTTCATTTTATAGTAATTTTATAGTAAAAAAATATTTTGTAAAATATTTATTTTATATTTAAAAAAAATATTAATAAATTATATTTGATTTACTGTAAATTATAACTTCCATAACTTTTTCATACTTTAATTTTTTTTAAGTGCTTTCAATTCACTAATAATCTGCTGATTGTTTTCTTTAAAACAAGACCAAACTTGGGTATATTCCAAAGCATTCTTGAATTACAACCATTTAAGTTTGTAAAGTGCATTTTAATGTAAATTATCAAAAAGGGGGGTGACAGGTAAGGGGTTGAAGTTTTTATCCAAGCCAGTCAAACATGTTATGGGCAGATTATGTGGTAATGCATCTCCGAAACGGGACATAATTTAACCCAGATATTTTTTCACAAGACAGAACATGTCATAAAGCCCATTACATGTCTTAACTCAATTTTGACCAAATGTGTAATTACTGCGCTTTGCCTTTGTGCCAGAATAAAACCCGAAATGGACGTGGCATTTGCAGTCAAAAAATTGAATATAAATTCTCAGAAAAAGCATTAATACTAATATAGACTATTGAAACATCTGTTTATCCATGCTACTTCCTTAAATGAGTCAAGACATTAGAAAAATATCAGTCTGAGTTTTTATATTTAATATTAAGGAAATAGACATGCATTCATGCGTGACAAAAAATCTTTAACCTGGGAGGCAAAATATATATTTTTTGTAATTCTGTGAATTACACTGCGCAAATCGAATGAGGAACGGTTGGCTCTCCACAGAACATAAAATATTCATTTTATTTTATTTTTAGTGTTCGCATTTATGAGGAAAAAAGAATGTTACAGACGTGACAGTTCTCCGTTATTCGGACGTGAGCGCTCAGAAGCAGCACTAAAAGACGGATTTAAAACTTCCACAGACCTCAAACAGAAAAGCACAAAGCCTTTTTTTAAAGTGAATTTCGTTTTCCTTTCGATTTTATCTTGATCTTAATCAATGTTTCATCAACCAATTGCCTGGATTTAATTCATAAGAAGTAAAAGCAAACAATTATAATCATGACATTCAGGCGCCGGTGTTGAGCGTGTCTCATAAATATAAACTCAGCGTATAGCCTAAGTATATCCTACTCCACAGACCTGAAACCATCTATATTGAAATGTCAACTTGTAAACAGAACAATTCAAAATGAAACTAAACCAAAAAGATTGATTCAGTCTTCTCATTCCTCAATAGCGTCATTGAAAGCACCCAATTTATTTTCACTGACTGCGAGATAGGCCCTAGGCCTATTTTAACTTTTGATTAATAAAATGTTCTGTTATAAAAGTTTAGAATATACCCTATTTAAAGCAATATTCTATTTAAAATGTAGGCTACTTTTATATAATTACGTTTTTCTTTCGCTAAATGTCCCTTTGCACCACCTGGTGGTCATTTTCATTGCCGCGGCAGATTTACCACTACATTCTGGTTGATCACCTACTGTATTTATTTAAAGATATTGTATTAAAAACTGCATATATGTTGTTGTTCTTAAAGTTAGCCATCTTCTCACATTTGCCACAGAAGCATCTGTATCACAAGTAAACATGACGCAACAGGTCCCTCGCATAATGTAATTTCGCTTGTACGTAGCAAACTTTATCACAGAATGTGTATGTAGTTTAAAAAAATTGCGCCAGCATTAGTGTTTGTGTGTGTCTGTGTGTGTGTGTTGCACATCCATCATTTCAAAGGGGACGCAATTACAACTCTATAAGTACATAAATGTATCAAATAACCATACCAAGACATACTGGTCCATTCTCATTTGTGTTTATTCTGCCGTAGTCTCTTCGTACTATTTATATATTCAGATTAAAACGTACGGCTGAATGACATTCAAAACAGCGCGTCTCTCACTCTCCCCTTCTGCTTAGACCGACTGCCATGGGTATCAAGTTACGCCCTGGTCCAAAGGCAGGGCGGGGATTTACACCCAAAACAGCTCATTTTAATAAAGTCATTGAATTGATTTTTTTTTTTTTTTTTTTTTTTTGCTGTGGTACCAAATTTGGTACCAAAAACCGTCAAATTTTAATGCTATTGGTACCAACTACTGGAATTTTGGTACCGTGACATCCCTACCAACGACCCACAATCCATTCACACAGCATTTGATACATACTGCACACTAAAATGGCAATGAAAACATTAGTACTTCTGATAAAAGATCTATGCAAAAAAGTCATCATTTGTTTATTGTTGTCTATACAACATTCACAAAGACTGCTATGTCATCATCTGAATGAGACACCACCAGTCTGCTCTGCTGTGGTAGTATCGATTTTAGATACACTTCCTGTCTAAGTTTACCGTCCTTGGGCAGAATAGGCTACAATGTACCCAAAACTTGCCAACAAACAAAAGTCTGACTCCAATCAGACCTGAGTTTTAATACTAATGAGAATTAATACTAGCACCTAAAATAGAATCAACCCTTAGAAATCATTCACCAACAGACACCTAGTCATCCCCAAAGAAAATAAGAATCATTGAACTCATAAATGCAGAATTCATAAACATTTTAGAAGCACTACCTTTTTTTTTTCAAGAAGTCTCTTCTGCAAGGTTGTATTAATTTGAGAAATAAAAAAATACGGTAAACAGTAATATTGTGAAACATTTTTTTTTACAAATTAAAATAATTTGATATATTTTAATATACATTTTAAAATAACATTTATTCCTGTGATGACAAAGATGAATTTCCAGGCTTCAGTGACACATGATTCTTCAGATATTATAAGTTGATTTGATGCTCAAGAAACATATATTATGATCAATGTTGAAAACAGTGCTGCTCAGATTTTTGGGGAAACCTTGATACATTTTTCTTCAATGAATAGAAGGTTTCGGAGTAGAAGCATCTTTTGAAAACATTATAAATGTTTTTACCGAGGTGTCAATTTAGGCCACGTTTACACAAAGCCGGGTATTTAGCAAAACGAATATTTTCCCCCTCTCCGTTTTCAAAAATAACATCGTTTACACCCCCGCATAAATACGCCGTCGAGCGCCATCATAACTATGCTAAACCTAAGGCGGCAGTGTAGGGGTTAAAGATAAAGCCATGCAAGCCAATCAGAATCCTGGAATCGACAAGAGAGAACCTAAAACGCCGTTTCTCCCAGTTTACACGACAACAAATATCCGGCGTTTTCAAAAATCTCCACTTTGCCCGGAGTTTTTAGAAATATTTGTTTTCAGTGATAAAAACGGCGTTTTCGTGTAAATGAGAGGGCAAAACGCAGAGAAATATCTGCGTTTTTCCATCGTGTAAAACGGGGCCTTAGTGTGTCCTGCTGTTTAAGTAATAGCCTATTTTTTAAAGTAAATTTCTTCACCTTTTTTTTTAAATCTTACTGAACTGAAACATTTAAATCTAGTCTTTCTTTGCCAGGAAAAAGGACAAAAAATATTTATAATATAAATATCATGACGTATAAATCTCTTGCAGACCAAAACTCCTAAACAATGTTAGCAAACACCAAAATCCACTTTCCCATGCAGGATCTTAACTTTCAAGCAGTTACAGAATACAAACATGGCTTGTTTCCACTGAGTGGTACGGTGGAAGTAGGAGGGAGCTCATCCTATAGAGCTGGTAAGTCCTGCCCATCCGTAAAACGCCAAGTGGACATCTAGGTTGAAAAAGCGCCAATGCAAGTGAATGAGAGAAAATAATTATTTTCTGATCCCGTTTGAATTGTGCCATGAATGTGAACATACGTTGTCTGTGAATTTTTTATATAATTTCTCATGTAACGAGTTTGACAGTATATTGTATGATTCTTTGGCTAGCAGTTGTGGAATAGACATAACGAAAAAGACTACACGTCGCATACGGCCATCTCCCCGCTTGCGTACCTAAACCCTTCCACATGCCCAGACCTGGAGTGGTTTTCACCACGCTCAACAAGTTTGTCCTCTCCCTGAAAGAAGGCGGTGAAGTGCACAAAAGACACAGGCATGTTTAGCGGGATCCGTGTGCTTATGGTGGTGACCTATATATATCAAAGCAGCAAAGAGTTGTAGTCCACAAAGTGCTCTCACACAAAGTCTACCCGTATGAAAATTCTATCCACTAAATTGTAGCATTCTTTACACGAAAAATTATATAAAAAATTCACAGACAACATATTAGTAAAGACTGTATTCATGTGATATAGCCATTAGTGCTGGGCGGTTTGACCAAAAATTGATATCACGTTTTTTTTCAAAATCATAACGGTTTTTCGGTTTTTTTCGGTTCGGTTTTTTTTATTTATTTTTTTATGCATAGTCAGGTGTTCAATGCATTTTCTACTGGTTAAGAGAGGAATTACTGCAGTAAATTGACTTAGGATGGTCTATTTTACTGTCATTAGTGAATATTGTAGAATAATTACACACTAGTAATACAGGTTTGCATGGCCCCAGAAAATTATGCTGTTTACAAATAAGAGCCATTCATGATTCTAATGAAGTGAGGAATCAAAATGCAAAGACAACTGCAGTCAAAATACAGAACTTTTATTTTAAACACAATTAGAACAACTTGGAATACTTTTGCTAGTTCAAGTACAAATCCAGGAACATTACGTGCATTCAAATAAATATAAAAGGAAATCTTGTCTTGCATTGCTTTTGAGGTCTATTAAAGAAATTAAAACACAACTTGCATTAGTTATTCCTTCAAAAGTATTGCTTTGAAACCAGAACAAACATAAAATAAAAATAAAGTGCTAACTTACTTGGCACACAGGATTATCCTGTATAATGGAAACAATATTTGGCTCGACTTTTCTTTAGCTTTCCCTGTGTTACATGTTGATGTGGAGGGCGCTAAATCCGCGGCTGAATCCGCGACTGATTTAATACATTCTTGATATTCCAAGACATGTTTGCGGCTAAGGCGCTGGAGCAATTTGCTTGTATTGCCGGGTCATTCTCCCCAGCGGAGAATTTTAGCGCGACAGCACTTACATAAAATGGTTGTTTGGTCGACGTCGGATTTTTGGAAAACACAAAAACCTCCAAACAACAGACCCGGCTCCTCTTTTTGGCACAAGTTCTTCTTCGGTGTCATCACTGTCATGTTGTACTAATTCTTCAGCGTCCATGTAACGTAACAGAGCGCTGCTGTTTGTTTACACTCGTCAGTGCTTAGTAGTGCAACGGGTAAAGAGTCCGTCTGAAACAGTGTCGCGCAGTCTATGGTCGCGCAGCGTAACGGTCGTTCCGAACGTTGTGTAATTAAACCGGTATGGCGGTTTATTCAAAATCAAAATCGTGACGAAAATATAAACCGGTTTTCGGTTTGAACCGGTTTACCGCCCAGCACTAATAGCCATATGATGTTACATTTTGTATTCATGTAATTAACTAGGACATACATGTATGAAGAACATGAAGAATTTCATAAAGAGACAAATGTTGATTAAAACTTTTTTTATTAAAAAAAGAAAGCAAATGCATATTAACAAGCAATAAAAAAATACATCAAATGCACAGCTCGGGATGAAATGTCTGTGAACATAGTCTATGAAAACAAATGTGAGATTAAAGAACAGTAAAAGAAATATGAATCCAACATTATTCGCTTTCTACACAGTAGATCGCATGCTTTGTATGTGTGTCTTACCCCTGGCCAGCATCATAGCGCCTGTGATTCGTCTCGGAGTTGTGCAGGCGACGGACGGTTTCCTATGAAACAAAATGAAGCAGAAAAAAACATACATTGTGAACTTACTTACTGTGAACACACAGTGATTCTTATTGTTTTTAGTTTAGAAATGACCATGTCTTACCGTAATCTTTCTTCAGATGCTCCTGCTTGACGCTCTGCTCGCGGTGTGAACGCATTCATTGATTAACATGCACACCGAAAAAAACACACACTGCTCACGTGCCGCTGAAGGCTATAAACAACTGCAATAATGTGATACTGACCCTATTCATCACTATCATCATAACCTATTCATCACTATCATCATAACCGCGATCCTCAACTACAAGTTCATTGGCGAATTCCTCCTCCACTTCTCCCTAGTTTCCGCTAACAGATCCCGCCCAGATACGCAGGGCTCTCTTGCGTGCAATAAAACTGTCTTGAACAGACGATTTAATGGGCTTTAGAAGATTAAATACAACCCGAAACTAAGGCAGGCTGGCACACCAGGAGTGTAGGCTAAGGTGTCTATTTGGTACTCAGCTATTATTTGAAGTTTTACTATGACATGGGTGACTTATAATTTCCAGACAATATTATATGTCATGTGTAGTCACATATTTGATGGAAAATATTACAAAGAATTATTTAAAATTAAAGAAAATTAAAATAAATTACTTTAGTTAAAAATGTTGTAGTCACTTGCATGAACAAAAAATTGTTAAAATGTAAGCATCTGGTTACAGAAAGGTAACACCTCCACCACTGCTAACTTACTTGATTTGCATTTGTATGGCTCACAGCGATTTCATTTACATGTGAAAATGAACCTGGGGGTAGGGGGGTCATGGGGGCAACACGTCAATTACTCTGGAGTTCCTGACAGTTTTTGGTGCGGACCAAAAATTCCTGTTAATAGCCGTTAACCTCAAATTCCATGACAATTTTATGTGCCATTAATTGCCAAAAATCCCACTTTTCATGCAGTGTGATGATTCACAGTGTTGAATGCAGCAGACAGATCCAGGAGGATAAGGACCGATGATCTGGAAGCAGCTTTAGTGATCCGCAAGGTTTCGGTGACCAACAGCAATGCAGTCTCGGTTGAATGCCCTTTCTTGAAACCTGATTGGTTGACATCCAGCTGATTGTTCAGGGACAGGAAAGATACTTGGTTGAAAGCAACTCGTTTGAGTGTTTTTGCAATGAATGGTAGGAGAGAGACAGGTCTGTAGTTTACTAAGAGTGATGTGTTCAGTGTTGATTTTTTAAGCAGTGGAGTTACCCGAGCTGTAGGGAAAATGCCAGTGTGGAGGGATGAGTTTATGATGTGTGTGAGAGCTGGAAAAAGTGTAGGAGAGATTGCTTGGAGCAGATGTGATGGGATCTAGAGGGCAGGTGGCAGGATGACTGGAGAGGAGAAGCTTAGATACTTCTTCCTCGCTTAGTGGTGTGAAGGAGAAGAGAGGGTTGTTGGCTGGGGGAGAGGGTAGTCTGGGTTCCTGTGTGTGTGACGCTGAGAAATGACTGCTGATAGTTGTAGTTTTGTTAAGCCCCTTTTCCACCAAAGCATTTTGAGAGCCGGTTCGGAGCCGGTGCCTGCGCGCGAACCAGTTCTTTGTGTTTCGACAGCCAAGGAACCGGTCTCGGCCAGGAGAACTGGTTCCAAAGCGGCACCAACTCTTTGCTGGACTAGAACCGTTCTTTTACCACGTCATGCTTAAGTCGGGGGCTGGGGCGGGTTTAGATGTGTTCTAAACATCTTTTCTGACCATAATAAAGGATCGCAAAGCCAAGAGAAACATTTGCAGAAACACGACGGAGTCCGCCTTTGTAATTGTTATGCTTGAAGTTAACGCAAGCGTTTCTATTTTTTTTATTTATTTTTATATTAAGACATTATAGACACAAGACAGGGGTACATAACTTATCAGAAAAGATTACATATCAAACGAAAATATTAAAAGACTTACACATTTCGATTGTTTTTTAAAGCCTTCTTGATACACGAGTTAGAGATAATCCCAAAGTAATGTTGTACTTGCAAGACGTATGGCGACGTAAACAGTGACGTAACGACGTCGTTCCCTGGGCGCTCTAGTCAGTGGAAAAACAAACAGGTTCTGAAGCGGTTCGCAAGTTGAACCAACTCCGAACCAACTTTGAACCAGCACCAGTTCCGAACCAGTTCTTTTTTGGTGGAAAAGGGGTATTAGTGAAGAAGTTGGCAAAATCATTAGCAGTTAGTGAGGAGGTGGGTGGTGATGGAAGTGGACAGAGGAGAGTGTTGAATGTCTTGAACAGTGAACGTGTGTAAGAGGCGCTGTTGATCTTGTTGTGGAAGTATGAAGATTTCGCAACTTTTGACAGTGGAAACGCGAATAATTGTGTACCGTACCAAACTGTACCGTACCGTACCGCTCAGTGGAAACAAGCCATAAATGTTCCAAAAGACTAAACATCTCCCCATCTAGTGTCATGAATTCAATCATGTTGACTACCTTCCTGCTCACACGTGAACTCTACACCCATCATATCTGCTATAGATAGAGATTATTACAGATAGATTACTGCTAATGTAATCAGAAGGACTAATTGCTAAATGTCTTCTGGGCAGAGATGTATAGTAACTAAGTAGAACTACTTAAGTACTGTACTTAAGTACTAAAATGCTGTATCTGTACTCTACTAGAGCAGGGTTTCTCAACCTTTTGCCTACTGCGACCCACTTTTTTTTCTATGCCAGTCATATGACCCACTAAGGTGGGAAATAAATCAATAAATTAAATTCCTCATTAATCTAGGCTACACCGTAGGCATATGCTTATTATAGTCAATGATAATCACGAAAACACACAAACATTTTCAATAATTAGGCAGACTATGAGGCAAACAATTTTACTCACGTTATTGTGATAGCCTACTTTAGACTGTCGCTCTGAAATGATCATATCCAGACGTGGCGGTGGATTTTGGAAAAGTGTGACCCGTATTGTCACACACAAATAACTGTTGTCAGCCAAATTCCTGCTTTTTGTTTTCATTGCAATCACTGTTGAAAATCCCGACTCACAAAGATAGTGCTAAATGGCAAGAGAAACTTTGTTGTACAATCTGCGAGTTGTGAAATATTAATTCCCTTTCAATCGGATCGAGGTGTTTACATGAAGGCTTTTTAGTCCGATTGAACCGTTTAGTAACGCATTATTTGGATTTGGGTGCATGTAAATGTAGCCTGTTGCAATGAGCCTTTTGTGAAGCCCAATTATTGGCTGTGCCGATTAACACAGAGAAAGTCTTGCGACCCCCTATAGAATGAACAACGACCCACTTAGTGGGTCCCGACCCACTGGTTGAGAAACACTGTATTAGAGTATTCCTAAACATATTTGTATTATGCTTGTATGTGTTCAACAGAGCTCAAGATAGCTGGATCTCAGCAGCAGGGCTCTCGTGTTTAAAGAAATACTGTAATCTAATTTGCTGAGTTCAGAGTTATGATTAGTCCCACCACGATAAAGCCCACAGCACAATTCAGATGGGATTTGAGATCATACTTTTGCCAGAAGATTGTAACTAATTCATGATATCCTTATGAAGAGCTCCCTTCTGAACAAGCCCTCTTGTGTCTCACTTAATGTTTAATTTATTTAATTGTATTTTAAATTTTTATTTTGTATTTTTATTTAGCATTTTCGTTTTGAAGGGAAAAAAGATAGCAGAAAAATTAGAGTATCCTTCCTGAACACTTCTGTGCAACTGTTTAGAAGAATTATGTTTAATCTTTAACAACACTCTCTTATTCACTCTGTCTTTCTGCATTCCATGTTTTGAGCCCAGTGGAAAAAGAGGCAAGACTAGCATCAGTGTTTGCATTTATGTCAGAGAGTCTCATCTGGTGATGGGTTATTGAGGGCACAAGGGGGACAACAGTGTCTCATTGGGGACATCATAAGGTAAAGAATGAGTAGATGATGAGAAAAAGAGATGATGTAAAAAGAGAAGGGACCACAGTATAAAGATGATACAGTGAAGATAAAAATTAGATCTCTACATTTTCCACCAGGCAAAAACCTGAAATCCAATCACTTAAAAGCAAAACAAAACTCAGCATGGTGATTTAAGTGTGTGGTATGTTTCTATCTTCACTGGAAAAAAGTAAAACTCTCTGTCTGTAGCACAACATTGCCATAAAGTTTGTTCAAATCCATAAAACTAAGTATAAAAAAATTCGGTAACACTTTATTTGAAGGGGTGTGCATAAGACTGACATGACACTGTCATAAACATGACATAACACCTGTCATCAACATGAAGGAGTCTTTATGAATGTTTATGACTGTTGTCATTAAGTGTCATTCGGTAAATTATGACACTTTAAATGCAAAGTTGACATTGTTTAAAATGTCTTTGTTATGACAATTTGACATTAACAAAGACAAAAATGTCTTTGTCATGGCAACTTGACATTGACAAAGGCAAAAAATGTCTTTGTTATAACATATTGACATTAACCAAGACAAAAATGTCTTGTTTATGACAACTTGACATAACCAAGAAATCATAACCTGTTAACCTGTAATGTGTTAACATTACATTACCCTATCATATGTTATGGTTGGTTTTAACTTTGGTTGTCATGACACCATTATAACTGTGACATGAATATTTGACTTGTCCTCAAGTAAAGTGGAACACATTGTACTAGTTATAAAGATGTCATTAAGGGTCATTAGACTGTCAAATGCTTTAACAACAGTGTCATTAATATCTCCATTTACCTCAAGTAAAGTGGAACTTGTTGGACTAGTTATGATTTCTTGGTTAATGTCAAGTTGTCATAACAAAGACATTTATGTCTTTGTTAATGTCAAGTTGTCAGAATCAAGACATTTTGTCTTGGTTAATGTCACGTTGTCATGACAAAAACATTTTTGTCTTTGTTAATGTCAAGTTGTCATAACAAAGACATTTTAAACAATGTCAACTTTGCATTAAAAGTGTCATAATTTACCGAATGACACTTAATGAAAACAGTCATAAACATTCATAAAGACTCCTTCATGTTCATGACAGGTGTTATGTCATGTTTATGACAGTGTCATGACAGCCTTATGCATGCGCACACACACACAATGCAGAGCACAAATTTCAACGCTTTTACAACTTAACTAATCACTACAAACTGCTGTCAATTGCCAAAAAACACACACTCCCGGTACAACACTAGTCTAGTCTGGTCTAGTGGGAGAGAATATTCCAATCAGTGTCACCATCTCAGCGTTAAATTGGAATTCTTCTCCATGGAAGCATCTTATATGAGCAGCCATAATCTGTTTAGTAGAACAGGCATCTATTTTCTACCGAGAAATCAGCAGCAACTTCCACACATCATCACTTCATTCACGTTCTCTTTATTTCTACCTTCAATCTTAGTCATGTTGTGTTTCCATTGAATCAGGGAATAATAAAAAACATGGAGTATAATTTTGTTTCAGGCCAGTTGACAGAACTGGCCTGAAACAATCTTACACTACCATTCAAAAGTTTGTGGTCTGTTTGTTTTTCAATACATTTCTTTTCAAGAAATTCAATATTCATTAAGGATGCATTAAATTCAATCAAAAGTTACAGAGAAGACAATTATAATGTAACATTATATATATATATATATATATATATATATATATATATATATATATATATATATATATATATATATATATATATATATACAGTAAATATATATATATATATATATATATATATATATACAGTATATATATATATATATATATATATACAGTATATATATATATACAGTATATATATATATATATATATATATATATATATATATACAGTATATATATATATATATATATACAGTATATATATATATATATACAGTATATATATATATATATATATACAGTATATATATATATATACAGTATATATATATATATATATATATATATATATATATATATATATATATATATATATATATATATACAGTATATATATATATATATATATATATATATATATATATATATATATATATAAATAAATGCTGTTCTTTTAAACTTTCCATTCATCAAATAAACCTAAAAATTATTAGATTCCACAAAAATATTAAGCAGCACAACATTGATAACAATAAGAAATGTTTTGAGAGCAGAAAATCAGCATAATAGAATGACTTCTAAATGATCGTTTGACACAAAACTGGGGTAATGGCTGCTGAAAATTATTATTTTAAATTGCAATGATAATTCAGAATATTATTGTATTTACTTTATTGCTTGGTGAGCATAAGACACTTCTTTCAAAAAGCATTAAAAAAACTATTAACAACCCCACACCTTTGAATGGTAGTGTAAGTTCCAACAATCTTATATTCTTGATCATGTAGATATGATGTTTATATGCCATTTGGTTGTCTGGCATGTTTTGAATAGTGCTGATGTATACATCCGCAACATTATCTAACTGGCAGATATTAATTTGGTTCTGATTGAAATTGTGAGAGTGACTTGAGATTGTACAAATGAGTAATGTTTCAACACCACATGCTATAGTTTTACAGAAAAAATGTGTTAATGAAGTTTATGAATAGCATTCAGAGTTACATCATAGCTGTAATACTTCCAGCTCAGACTGGCTTAGAATTGTCATCCATTCAGAACCCCTTAGCAACAACATAGCAATGCCTTGGCCACCACCCAGAAAACCCTAAAATCATGGCATTAAGTTTTGTGCAGTCAAGAACCAATGAATAAATCTTTAGCTTTGCTTATTCCTTCAATGAATTGCAATAATTAACCTCTAAAATAATTTAATTATCCCTTATGTGGTCCTGAAGTAACAAGCACACAAAGTTGGGCTAAACTAAACAAACCATAAACTGTAAAAAAATGAAGCCAAAATATCACAGAAACGGTCGTTACCGAATTACATCATTTGAAGGCAGTCTGCACAGAACTGATCCTGAGGTGGAGAAACGACATCCAGGTCCTGCCCATACTCCTGCTCTTGCAAACTCAACCGCAAGCACAGCAGTCAATCATGACATAATTAATTTTTTTTGTTTATTTGCGAGCTTCTCATTCGATTATATGGAGAGAGCAGGGTTTATGACCTATACTGCAGCTAGCCATCCGGCAGCGAATCGAAATGTTTTGCCTTTGTGTGCGGCACATTGAAAAGAAATGCAAAAGAAAATAAATCCTAAACAATTTATGGTTAGGCTAAAGTTAATCCTCTGGGAGTCGACAAACGTGCCGGCGCATTTTGCTGGATTTTTTCACATAGCGGCAAAATATCAATATGCCTACAGAGCGAGCGCTATTGACATCAACTCGACAGAACTCATCAGATGCCGGTTGCAATGCGGGAGTTAAGACCGCAGTTTGAGGCAGCTGCTGGAATTGATATAGCCCACAATGTCCACTAGTGATGTATGTCTCAAGACCGGTCTTGGTCTCGAGACCACTTTACGTGGCCTCGGTCTTGTCACGGCCTTGACGGTCTTTGGTCTTGGTCTCGGACCTCTCGGTCTTGTCTACGTCTCGCTGTCTTAGACCGACATAGTGGTTGGGAGATTTAGCATACAATACTACAATATCCACGACGATATCCACAACAGATTGAAGCGCCGTCCGAGTGAAGACACGGTGTGCGCGAGCCACACGAGAAAAACACTGATCGCAGCGGCAACAAGCACTTTGATCAATTGATTTAAAAAACACATATCATGTACAGTTACTCATGTGTTAATATTCAGTAAAACACATATCAGTGACATGATAGGTTTTAACTTCATTCAGGAGATTTTGGGTAACTGCACAACTGACAGATAACTTTGAGCGCACAGCCAACAGTGCGTGTGTGTGTAGCCATAGCGACAAAACAAACAACTTTTGGTTCCTGCACTTAAGCTTATAATTTCGTTTTTAAAAATATTTTATGTAGTTAAAAGTTGCAAAATGGATTCATTTGAGCAATCGTAACGAC
>JAQIUQ010002143.1:0-30791 GCA_030378365.1 Hybognathus amarus
GAGGTCTTGTGCTGTTGTAGCCCATACCGCCTCAAGGTTGTGTGTGTTGTGGCTTCACAGATGCTTCTGCGTCGTGCCTCGGTTGTGAACGGAGTGGTTGTTTCGGTCGAAGTTGCTCTTCTATCAGCTTGAATCAGTCACCCCATTCTCCTCTGACCTCTAGAATGAGCAAGCCACAGGACTTCCGCATATTTGATGTTTTTCCCTTTTCACGCCATATTATGATAGGTATTATATATATATATATATATATATATATATATATATATATATATATATAATACCCTTTTTTGTTGGCTCTTGCTCAGATATTTCAGAATTTCCAAATGCCAGGATTCTAGCATTGTCCAACGTGAGTACAGAATTAAGTCTCAAGGGGCCACATTTTCGCCCCATACAAACGGGACAAATCCTTAACATTGTGTGGAGGACAGATCTTGTGGATTTAAGGAATTCAGCTGTAGACGCATCAGGCTGAAGAGCCTACGTCAGCAGCAGCTGCATGTGTGAAACCTAAACAACAGTTGTCAGATTTACGGCCTGAAAAAAAAAATCCCCATTCAGTGTTCTTTTGATTCCAATCTCCAGGCTTCAATCTGGTCCCTCGTGTCGTGTGCCGCCACTGAGCAGGAGAACAGATGGCGCCTTTCAGCAAGGCGGAGAGATTGCGAGAGGAGTCCCTCTCGCTCTGAAAAAGAAAAAAGACAGGGAAACAAGAGAAGGTGAATGAAGAAGGTGAGGAAAGACAGGCAGTGGACGGTGACTGAGAAGAGACCGTGTCTCTAACTGCAGATTGAGCTATTTATGTCTTAAACTCTCTGGATGAGGGTCTAAGATGTGTACAGCTATCTCGATTTTAAGGGATACTCCACTTTTGGGAAATAGGCTCATTTTACAACTCCCAGAGCTAAACAGTTGGCTTTTACTGTTTTCTAATGCCATTCAGCTGATTTTTTTTTAATTTAGAAGAATGTTCATCACCAGACAGTTTCTGGTCTCATTGACTTCCATAGTATTTATTTATTTTTCCTACTATATGGAAGTCAATTAGACCAGAAACTGTCTGGTTACTGATATTCTTCTAAATATAGCAAAATCGGCTGAATTGATTTGAAAACGTAAAACTTCAACTGTTTTAACTATTGCTGAAGTGAGTAAAATGAGCCCATTTCCAAAAAAAAGTGAATTATGTTTAATATTTTTATATAATTACATTAGACTAAAATTCATCAACATGTGCATTTACAAGAACAACAAAATGGATGGAAACTAGCAAAATAATGCATCTCATAAAAACCTGACAAGAAAAACACATTAACATGGTGTCTGGCTTTTCTCCAGTTTTGGTTTTAAAATCGATATTATGAATAAAATGCATAATAAAAGCAAAATAAACCACCAGAAGGGGAAACATGTCAAATGTTGAATGTTTTTCAAGCATAAAATACAACTGTGAAGTTCAAAAGACAGAAGAAAGCAAAACCTGCCAGCTTTTTATTGATTATTGTTTGGACTAATAGTTTGGTTGGGCCTAATTACTGTTTTTTTATTGTATCCTCTTAGAAAGCAGGAAGTGCTGCCGTGATGGTTTAAATGTGTTGTTTGGGTTAGTCCTAAATGGTGCTTTTGTCTCTGTGGTCGTTCAATGCTGTTTTATTAGGCAGAAACATCATTTCCATTAATGCATGGTCAATGAAAGAAAATATTTGTGTGTATTTACAACTCTCATGCATACGCCGCTGCTCAAATGCAAACATATTGATTTTGTGCTGCCTAGATGGAGGCGTCTAGAAAATTATGACTTTTCCAATTGCAATCCGCCTTCCACTCATATTTGTGTGGTTTCTTGATGATACTTGATGATTGTGAATATGGTAATGGTGCTCACTGGTGCTGACACATTTCCTTCTGAAGTTTGGGGCGAAACACATGGAAGGACTATGTATTTTTTAGTAGTCAAGTGGGATTTGGGGTGGGGCTTCTCACTCTAGAGAGAATTTGATTGGACAAAAATATGTGTAGTGCAGGATAAGATCAGTCAGTATTTTCGAATACCATTTTCATAACTTTTAAATGTGCATATCTGCCAAAAGCTAATGTTGTCAACTTTTAGGAGTATGATAGCATACTAGATGAGCTCAAAGCTAACACACATTGCCTAAAAGCAACTAAACATTAATTTTGATTTCATGGGGTGTTTTCCGCTTGCCAAAAAGTCATTTGGATGAATGCTTTTGAAGTTCCAGCCAAAAACTCCAATCCACAGAGAGTTCACCATCAAACGAATCATCAATGCATGAAAGCTGAATGTCATCAGGGATTTTTTTAGCTTTCTCGCCGTTTAAATGCGTGTATATCCTCTCCCTATTTATGGAAAAAGGGATTAAAGGGATATTGTTTCTGCAGATGAGCATAACTTTCACTCTTATCAGGACCAGATGTGAGATCCCTGGTGACAGAACTTTGATCTTTCGATGATAAATCCACACCTGAGGTGTTGATGGGAGTTTTGACCACTGATCTTTGATTTCACTACTGGGAAAGTGAAGCAAAAGATGTTTATTCAGGAACATATCCTACTGAGATGAAATTGTAGACATGATTATCAATTACTTTTGAAACTGCAGGTTTTCATTGTACCATAGCATCGGATATGATAATATTTTAGCATTAGGTACACTGTAAAAAATAAACCGTAAATTTTACGGTAAAAAACAGGCAGCTGTGGTTGACAGAACTTTACCCATTTAAAAATTACGATTTCAGAACGTTAATGGTTTTACAGACTTAACTTAAAAATTTACAGTAATAAACCGTATTTATTTTCTGATAAAATGTGAATTTACCAACTTATTGACGTATTGATATCTGTTTTAAGACCATTATAATACACTGACAACCAACAATCATCACAGCAGTAATGAGAGTTAAATGAGCAATCACAGCTCATTACAAGTGATTGCTTGTAGAAAGCAATACTTATTTAAAGAAGCTGCACAATGTCATTCACACAAACATTAAGCACCATCATGGTAACACACATAAAATTAAAAAAATGCAATAAACATTAATTTAACAACATTAAATGTAACATAAAACCCTAATGTACATAACTGATTAGAAAAAAAAACAATAAAACTATGAGGAACCATAGTTATTTCAACAAAAATACATAAAATGTGAAAGTGTCACACAGGGAATTGTGGGAATGTCAATTTACGGTTTTTCACTGTAAATTATACAACGATTTGTTCTTTTTCACTTTCAAAAACTGTAAATTTAACGGTATTTTACTGTAAAATTCACAGTTATTTACCGTGTATAGTACGGAAACTTTCTGTTTACCAATTAACAGTTTTGTACTGTAGCATTTACAGTATTTACTGTTAAAATCACGATATTTTTTACAGTGTATCTATTTTCTCCCATTACACAGAATGACTCATTCATGTTACTCTTCTTCATCTTTTTTTTTTTTTGCCCATAGCAAATGAGAAAGAAAGTGTAAGAGACTTGGAGATTCTCTTAATTTTAGTGCTTGCTTGTTATACATTCAGAGATCTTGTTATCTTGAAGGCAAGAGCCAGGGAACTTGGGCTAAATTAATGCTCTTTAATTCTCCTGTCAGCTGCAGTCAGAGTCTTTTCGGCCTTCGGCTTCCTCTTAGTAACCATAATGGTTATAGTGAACCTGAAGACGTGCCTCAGCTCAAAACAAAAGAACACCTCTGTATTTCTCTGTGTAGGGCGACAAAAGAGACTTTGATTGACTGTGGGTGTACATTTTATAGAGACAATGCTGTAGTCAATGAATATAAGCTTTGGTAACTAAAAAGTATCAAACAGTGCCAATGGAAATGACCATGTGTTTTTGGGTTTGCTGATGAACTAATTTTATTAGCAATGGAGTGAGGTTTGATGTGGGACCAAATATTTCACTATAAAGGCCCGTTAAACACCAGGGCGAATGTCAACGCGCATTATTCTCCAGCGTTTTTCAATGCAGTTCTCTTGTGTTATTTTCACACCCAAGCGATTTTCACTGACGATGACCGGAGTGAACATGCAAATTCATTCACTGACATTAAATGGCGCCAACTCGGTCTGCAATACCACTCCATATCAGTTTTCTTAATCAAATGTTTGTAGTCGCTGTCGCGTTTGTCATATAGTTCTTTATGTTCTAACACCAACGAGAACAGCAGCTCTACATTCATCTTGCCTTGCATCTTCCTCGTTTTATTTCTTCCTGGCAGTGTAGATGCGACGCTACTTGGCGTATGACTTTCTCGCCGTTGCATATGTGTGCTCGGCAAGACCGATTTTGTGTTTGAGCGCCCCCAAGTTGTGTTTTACTGTCTATTCAGAAGCGGCAATCTCAGTGGTCGGATGATTTTTGACGCAGCGCGAACCCGAGGACGTTTTAATTTTTTTTTAATGACGCTTTTTACGAGTGGTGTTTTAGCGTAAGATATACACACTCACATTGCCGCCCTTTGTTTAGTCACGAGGTGTTAAATGTTCGCCAAATGCACGCGTGCAAGAATTCGTCCCAGTGTGAAGAGGCCTACAGGTTCAGAATCTAAAATCTGACCAGGCAAAAACCTGATGGACTTGTCCTCTTCTTGGTTGCCTTTGCAATTTGCACGGAAGCATTGTCTTGTTGAAAAATAAAATCCGATCATTCCTCTTTGGATAACTTTTCAAATGTGGACTGGGAACCAAGCCATTCTGCAATATTCTCCTGTAACCCAAAACATTAAGACTGAATCCTAATTCACCCCTTGGCCTACCCCTTGTTTACGCAGTGCACCCTTGGCCCTTAAAACGGAGTTATAAGGGGCCAAGGGTTGAAATATACCCCTACGAAATGGAACAACCCTTCATGAACCTGATACATCATCAGTTCGTCGGCGATGGCTCTGCCTGTTACAGAGTTTTACAGGATTTTCTCCATGACAACAACTGACAATCAGCGCAGCTGCTCTTAACTTCAAATAAACATGATGATTATAACATACCTTCCTTCGGAATGTATGTCTTTGTGATACCAGAAAGGTAATTCATTATACCTATTTCTTGACTTAAACGGCTATAGTGTTATTATAAGAGTAAACAAATGTGCGTCACTGGAATCAGCTGGCGCTAAATCTCACACTTAACCGTCTGCGATCCAGTGCGCCGGTGATTTTCGATGCATTCCGTGAGAGTTTCTGACTGCAGCCTTCCCGTTTGGAGTGTGCTTCTGAAAAATCTTCGTTCCCGAGGGCTCTGTGCAGCCCCTACCTCCTTCGCCCTACCCTCGATCTCAACAAGAATTCGGGACACCCCTACCCCTAGACGTGAGCGCGCAAAACGGAGAGGTAGGGCTAAGGGGTAGGGCCAGGTAAGGGGCTGCAAGTGACGGGGAGCCTATGAGGTACTGGGCATTTTTTCAGAAACATTGCATTCCAAACATCGTAGCTCATAAAAATCGAATATTCCACATTCTTGTTTATGTAAATTATGTTTAACGGAAAGTACGTTATTTTTAAGTTTTGTTGTTTTTTATACGTTTTGTCACTAATTTATTGGACAAGCTTACAATTAGGCAATACACACAAGCTTACAATAGTAATTAAAGTTTCTTTTAAGTTGAAAACATTAAACAGTAGGCCTATGTGTAAACAAAAAATATATATAAAAAAGCATTATTAAAAGCATGCTCAAGCAGCAGCAGACGAAAAAAAAACCCTTAATAAAGCAGATTGCGTCAGATATCGGTACAGAACATACACACAGAGTCAACCAAAATGATTGATTATCGTGTTTATATTGTTTCACGTTTATGTTGAGAAAACAATAATATCTAACGTTACATGCAGGGGCGCGCCAGCACTTTATGCTCGAGTGAGAAGACGCCGCGCTGACAGACGTTTCAGAGACACAAATATAACGGTGTTTCTAACAGCACTTTGCTTTTCTGTTCTTAAACCGGTCTCCCTTAACGAAACATAAAGGAAGTATGTCTCAAAATCATTTTGCTATTAGATAAGTTAACATCTTGATCAGCGAGGTCCAGCTGCGCTTACCTGCAGTTGTGACGCAGTGATGAACAGCTGTCTTTCCTCACTCGACTGTTTGGATTTAATGTCATTTCTCATGGTGATGATATCATAACTCAGGTTAATTAATCAATTTGATCAAAAGTAATTCCGTTTAGTAAGAGCCTTTTCAAGTAACGTTAATTCCAAACTTCGCGAGGCAGACGACAACATTATGTGATCAAATACAGACAACTTGTTAACGCACTCCACAGCGCCATCCAGTGCATTTAATTGTAACTGCGAGTTCTTTAGGATTTATCATGGACTCACTGCATTTACGGCCAGCAAAGCAACGTATTCAAAATTCGAATAGTATTTTATTTTCGAATAATAATTCATATAGAATATTTGGAAATTCGAATATTCGTGCACAGTCCCTAATTGAGCCTAAATTACCTTTTTTAAGTAAAGTAGCACACTAATACCAGCAGCTAAAAGCCTTCCCCACACAATAACACTCTGATACTGTGATAGAGATGCATTTATTATTGCATTTCTCACCCAGATTTTCAAAAACACAGCTGTGGAGCATCACCATTGCAACACCATTAAGATTCATCACTCCCACACCACTCTGAATCATAGAAATGTTTTGTTCTCATTGCATTTTACACACCTTTGGAGCACAGGAAGCGAATAGTGAATCCCTCTGCAGAAAGCCGTGCTTAATATTTGATGCTCCGACATACTCTTTAGGTGTTTTTGCCCACTAAGCACAGCAGCACTGTCATAAAACCATACTGCCCTATGGCCTCGTATACTTCAACCATTTTATGGATGCGAGAACTGTGGCACTAACTCATTTCCTGCCATTTCATCCTCCTTTTCAGCATCAGCAGCTGTGCTGTTGTGCGTCGGACAATCGATGCCCCTTCATCTGCTCTGCCATTAGGTGGATTCTCCATCAAACTGCGCCTGATAAGTGAAATCCAGTATCTCCAGCAGAATCTTCTAGATGCCGCTCTGATCTTCCCGTTCTTGTTATTGTTGATAATATAATGCACACGTCGAATAATGCGCGCGACATCCAACTTCATCTATTTCATTTGGTGGAAGAGGCAGCGTAATGGTACGGATCGACTGCCCGTAATGCAGCCGTATTGATTATAATGACATAATTTACGAAGCTCTTAGCGAAGAGTGAATTAAGCGGTGTGACGGTCTTATTTGAAAGCCTCACTGACTGAAGGCTTTTTTGATGTTCGCTTCGGAGTGTAAAGTACGTTTGAAGATGGCCCAGAGGCCGGGCGGTGTAATTTAAGCGTCGAGGCCGAGCCGAACAGAAAGCTGGCCCTGCTGTTTGTACCAATTGCCCTCGCAATCGGCGCTCTGTTCAGCCGGGTCTCCTGGGAGATTGCAGGATACAATGGGTTGCCGTGGCGACAGGAAAAGCTCAGTGCTACCTGCTTGGCCTGCTGGTTTAATTAGGTGACTCCTGAGTAGATTAGGGCCTGTGTTCGTGCGGGGTGGCCCCGCTGCGTTCCTGCCCCAGGAGCACTGCAGTCATCGGCCCGGCTTGAAGGGCAGGCCACGGGGGAAAGTCTGTCAGGAACTGAAATAAGAGCAAATGGGCAGAAAGAGAACACTGACTCACATTATATCAGGCTACAGAAATCTGTGTGAGAGATCTGATGTGATGAAGAATTATTTGACTGAAGAATTGAACACCTTTTCGGTGTTAATCATTTCTGTGTTAAATAAGTTTTGCCGAGGTTATAACTTTAAATAAGTTATTTGCTGGCTAGCGTTTCAAAATTTTGGCCCTGTGGCACTTCTACTACTACTACTACTATTATTACTACTACTACTATCTACTACTAATAATAATAATAATAATAAACATATTATTATTATTATTTACAAAATATATATTTATATTATTTTATATTAACCATATGTGTTGCACATATTCAATTATTGATTTACATATGCTCTCACAATAGGAACAATAAAGATAATAATAAAATGGTTGAAAATCTATTAATTTATTATGTTTAAAATTAATATTAATTTATTATTGTTGTTATAATAATTATATAATTATAATAAAATATCAAATAATAAATATTAACTTTATACATATTAATAAATACATATTGACTTTTATCATAATAACAAATCAATTTTAATTAATTGTTTACAACTAATATTTATGTTATGTGTAAGCAATATAATAATAATAATAACTTCAAATAATAAATATTAACTTTATACTTATTCATAAATTAATATTGGAGTACTTTAATAATGATAACTACAGTAATAATAACAATTGCAAATCAATATTAATTTGTTTAAAATATATTAATAATTTTAGCAATATAATAATAATAATAATAATAATAATAATAATAATAATAACATCATTCAAATAATACATATTCACTTTGCTCATATTAATTAAAGTAATATTGTCTTACAGTACTTATATAATAAATATTTAATAATAATAATAATAATAATAATAATAAATATTTATTTATTTTAAAACATATTTATCATTTATATATATATTATTATTATTATTATTATTGCTTGAACACATAAAATGATAAATATGTTTTTTAAAAAATAAATAAATATTTATTATTATATATTTATTTGTTTAAGTACTGTAAGACACTATTACTTTATTAATATGTGTAAAATGAATATAATTTGATGATTTTATTGTTATTATTAATAATCAGATAAACTTGTTGTGATGCACACACACACACACACACACACACACACACACACACACACACACACACACACACACACACACACACACACACACACTCATGTGCGTCTGGTTCACTATCTTTGTGGGGACTATCCACAGACGTAATGTTTTTTATACTGTACAAACTGTATATTCTCTCCCCTTACACTAACCCTAAACATACCCATTACACAAAAATGTGTAATTCTGTATAATTTATAAGCTTGCTTCCTCACAAGAATATCAATTTATGTCCCCACAGTGACACGAGTCCCCATGAGTCTGTGTGCATTGAGGTTAAAGTCCCCACTGGGATAGAAAAACATTTACACACACACAAATACACACCTTCCTCTCATAGTGCTTCTGTTTGTCAGAGAAATGAAAATAAATTACGCAAGGTAGAATTAATTAAACTCAGGCCGAACCGCCTGTAAGACAAATGCACCCCTCCGAGCACACGGATGCCCAATCTGCTCATGCCCCTCTGTGACTTTCAGCACTTTTAAAGGACTTCAGTAAGAAGTCTTTTGTCAGAAAAGATGTGACTGAACGGACAATTAAACGTGTTCTAGGTTCAAAAGTAAAACATCTATAAAAATAATTCAATCCATGCATGTTTTGAGATTTAACTTTTTTTATATATATATATATTTTTTTGCAAGTTTAGGCAAAATTATTTGACTCGCGATTAGAAAAAGTTATTCATCCTGCTTTTACATCAGATGAATTCCCCCAGATTCTATTTATTAGAAAGGAATTCAGCAGAGAACCAAAGATAAACCCCATCAATACTCCTCTTTTAGGTTATGGACACTAATATTTGGCCTTTAAGGAGAGTTAAAAACAAATCCTTATTCCTGACCCTCCTCAGTTGTTCCAAACCAGTTCTACGACTCTGTTAAAAGCCTCTATTGTAATGCGGTGTGATTCTTCTGACAGGAGATCAGAGATCAAAAGGTTGTTGTTTCAAAGCTTTTCACTTCAGAGACGTTCATGCTTCAATGCAATCAATTCAAAAAGTAGTGTCATTTCATAACCGGAACAGTAATTTACAGTAGTGAGAGGGAGTTTTTCACAACAATAAATTACAGTGTAAATCATTCATATCCTTTCTTATATTTGTCAATTGAATTATGCAAAGAAAGTGTGATTTAAGAATAACTTTTTTTTGCTGAACACGCATGATCATTTTAGTTGCAGCTGCACCAAATTATTTCTTATACACCAAAGTAATGAACAAATATGTTTAATTTGACTACAACTTTAGCTATAAATGTTAAATGTTAAATGCCGATGTGTAGCATGTTCTCTCTGGAGGTTTTCCTGATCGTTTTTAGTATTATATTATAATGTGTTTGTCAAATTAAAGTGGTGAATGGAACACAAGACATGCATCATTAAGATCAAACGGCTTGATTGACACTTTAATGGATCATATGATAATTTCACTAATTATTTCTTAATTCTCATTCAATCAATCAGCTGTGTCTCGTCCTTAGCAGTAATTACACATTTGCTATTTTTTCTTTAATAAAGACTATAACACTGTTCTCAGAATATAAACCCCATCTTAGTCTCTATACTGGCAAACGTTTTGAACTTGTGCCAGTCCTTTTGTACTTGAAATGTTCAATCTTAGATAGTTTCATATCTTGCTGGAAAAATGCTGCTATTGTTCCCGTTCGTATGCTGTCTCAAATCTCTCAAAAATTTGCTCATAGAGAAAAGATCAGCACATTTTAAGTGGAATATATATATATATATATATATATATATATATATATATATATACAGTGTGTGTACTTATACTTTTACAAGTACAAGTACAATAAGTAAAAGTACAAGTACACTTCTATGTGTACTTTGTACTTTGTCTTGTACTTGTAAAAGTGCACGTACCCATAAAAGTACAAGTACCCGTGTACGTGTACTTGTAAGTGTACATGTACGGTGTACGTGTACTTGTACTTGAACTTGTAGTATGTATGTGTACCTGTACTTGTAAAACTATTCTTTATGTGGCTAGGTTTGAGTTTTAGTGAGGACAAAGATAAAGTCAGGACATTTTGGTTGGTCCTCATTTTCCGAGAGACCCATTTAAAGGCCTGTTTGAGGGTCAGGACCTTGTTTTAGGGATAAGGTTATGATTACGTTAAGGGTTTGGTTAAGCAATTAGTTGTGATGGGTCAGGTTAGGGTAAGGAGCAAGAGAATGCATTGCGTCAATGAATGTCCTCCTCACATAGGGAGTGTGTGTGTGTTTCCACCAGAAGTAGGTTTCATTCTCATATTCTGTCAGAGGTAGTTCTGTTATTTGTCCAATACTGTGTATAATAACTTTCCAAAATATCATTGGTTTTCTAATTTGTTGAGTTGAGTTAATATGATTTGGGTAAATTTCATAAAACCACATGTTTTATGAACACTTCATAAATTTACAAAAAAAAAAAAAAAGAATCTCATTCTACTATGATTTAATGTAATGTCTTAAGTCTGGTTTGAGGCCAAAAAAAAAAAAAATTAAAAACATGAATTTTTTTCAAGCATATTTTTGTACCTCCAAGTCTCATACTGTTAGTTTAATGCAATGCATATTTTAAGTGTACATAAGTCCAATGCAATGCATTAAAATATTTTTTTTAAAGATATTATTTAAAATTTTGAGTATAAATATATCAATACCTTTAACTTGCCGGTATAAATTCTTTAAAAAATCATATTCTATATGACAAATAATGAATTGAAATCACAATTCACAAAACCATAATTTTCCTAAAGTAGGCTTTGGTTTCATTATACAAAGTGTAGTTTCTGATTATTTTGTCATATGGTGTATGTTTCCAGGGTGATAGGCCTGGATCTGTTTTTGTGAGATTTACCCATTGTCTAATTTATTCACTGTTGATTAATAGTTTCACTATTTGATCACCAGTGATTCATTCTGAATGTTTCATTTGTTGTTTTTTTTTAAAGCTTGTCTGTCGATCTGTCTTTGGAAAATGTAAAAAGAAAAATCCTTTTTTGGAGTCACAAAGCAACTATGTTATCACGGTTATGCCAATCTCCCTGTTCAGCTGGGCAGAACAAAGACAGATGAAACAAGACAGACAGCTTCATCTGTGCTTTTATTAATTCTCTGCATGTTTCTGTGCTGTCCATATATTCATTTTTGGTTATGTGGTGTCATTGGGAGGTGTTTTTTAAGTTGTCCCCGTGTGTTGTTTGTGTTTGTGGTCTACAGGTCCTCCTCTTCATTGCTCATCTGCCTCCTCTTCCCCTGTCGACTCCCTTACCCTCCCCCTCTTCATGCAGCCAATCAGAGCCAGGGAAGGTTGCTAGGTAACAGCGGGGCTCAGGCCGGCCGGGACTCTGAGTCAGAAGATGAGTTTGGCCCCAATTCATTCTTAGTTAAAACCGGCTCAGGGAACGTCTGCGCTCCGGTCACTGCAACTCCTAACGGTGAGTCCCTCTCAATATCGCTGGTGCTTGATGGGTCCCGACATCCCTAGCTGGACCCGCTGTGGAGCTTGTGGAGGTAGCCACAGGCCAGACATACATTTTTGGATATTTTTGGTTGTGGTGGAGGTCAGATGTTAGCAGGAACTTTTTTAAACTAAGGCCTGCTGAGAAGAGAAGCTCTTGGCTGGGGTTCAGAGAGTATGTGTGGCCAATTTCCTACTAAATTGTTTTGTTAAATAGGGTGACTATAGGCAAGTTGAAATGTAAGTGGTTCTGTGGTTTCTTGTTTTTTTTTTTTAAGGGAACTATTTGCCTGGATTTACCCTACTAATGTTGAAGGCCAGACATACAAGTAAAAACAGTTTTGAGATTTTGGGCTTTTTAGCTTTGTGTTTCTTTTTCCTTTTCTTTTTCAGATCAGTAGAAAGAAAACATCCAAAAGTGCGTCTTTTATAGCAGTTTGCGTCTGTAGATTTCAATAACAGTAATTATTTTGAAGGCCGTTTTCTCAAAATTAGTTTTTTCTTCACTGTGTCAGAAATTAGCACTTGCACCAAACTTTGCAGTTTTATTCTTATGTATATTCTGAAAGATTTTACTGAGGTGTTTGTCAAGTGCATTTAATTATAATGCCTTATTTACATATTTAAACACAGCATTTCACAAAAAAAGAGTGCAATACATAATGCAATCAATTATCAGGGGAAACATGCTGATATCTATTTTTATTTGTTATTTTTTATCCTGTTCATCTGGGATGTCTTGCGATTAAGCATGGCGTACTGTCAGAATACACTTATAAGCAACAACTAGGGTTTAGATATTTGCTCTGACAATTTGATTAAATTATGATTGTTTCTAAAAAAAAGTTTGCCCCTAATTGAATTATGGTATTCTGAAAACCTTGGCTTTGTGTTTCACAATGTGTGTTTGAAAGAATGACTAATTTCACCCTGTGCTTTGTCTTCTAAAATGCTTTACAATATACTTAGACGATCAGGATTGCTCTTTACTTATGCGTCTGAGAAACTTTAGCATTGTGATGCTGAGTTTGTATTTGTCAACAGTGCTATATTTCTTCTAAAACCTTGATTATGGCTATTTTAGATCATTGCAGAGTTGCCTTCATTAACTTTGCCTAGTTTTAGAAAGGTCAAGAAGTTTTTAATGAAAGATAGAATACATTTTCAAGCCTGTAAATGATAAAAAGCTTAATGCCGTGCCCTGCTGAGGGACAAGTGGCCAGCACAGCAGGAGCTTCAATCACGATAAATCAATTTTACAAGTTACCGTGTCCTCACTAATGAGCCGCTGATGAAATGCGCATCACGTCGTGCTGCTATTGTCGTCCAGAGGGTTCAGGTATGATGAACTTGTTTACTAGGGATGTGCTTTGATGTGTTTGAACTTCTTTAAGCATCCCATTACCTGTGAAGTGACATTAAAATAAAGCATCCACCAGGTTATGCAACCCATCACAGCGATTCTGAACTAAACGACAATGCTATAAGATAACGTCCATATTAAATCGCTGTCCATCCGTGCTGCAACTGGTGAACGAATCAGAAATGAGATTTGTTAACATGTTTCCGGATAAGAAAGCTTCGCATCACTTGATGATTGGAGGAGAGCAAGAGAGCATGTCGATATGAAGCCTGTCATCACCAGCAGCTCTCGGCGTCTCCCTCAAGGCTTCTTTACAGAGTTGAACAAAAAAATGCTGTAAATAATTGATCAGCCTTTACAAGTTAACCACCCAAGGCTGGAATTACATCAAGCTCAAGAGACTTCTGCCTGCCTTCGTAAAGCAATGAATTAGCCTCCGGTGGCAAGAACTTTCCTTTCTCTGCACAGCATCCAGCTAGCATCCTGGTCACCGTAGTGGTGGCACGCCAGTGATAAAATGGGATTTATCTTTCCGACAAATGGCTGTGATTTTCATTGGTATATAGGGTACCCTCGGGCTGCCAGTGAGGGGTAGCACACTCACCAAAGGAATCGGTCTCTTGCCTCCGAGCTATGCAAGGCACCATAAGGCTCTATTTGACTGAGACAAAGTAGCATACCACAGTGCCTAGAAGGACGTTTATGTATTAAGCTTAGCGTCCTGGTAGTAAAATAGTGGGAGTCCTGCCAGAGGCTATGCTGTGTGGTTTGATCTTGCTTTCTCTACTTCACCTCTTACAAGTCAGTGACTTTTCATTGTGAAGTCGAGTGATTCCTGCACTGCCAGTCATTTTGGCGGTAAAAACCTAAACTCTTGATGGTTACGTGTATACAGTTTGGACCGCTTCAATTCAGAGTGACTCTAGTTTGGTTGATCAGTAGCCATGTTTCCATCCACTTTTCAATCGAATTATCTAAAGTTCGACATGCGAATAAAGCTGGTGAAAGTGTGTTTCCATCCAACGGCTTTAAAGCGAATAAAAACCCGTACGTAATGACGTCACATGCTGTTTTGCGGTCAAATTGGTATATCGAATTAATTCTGAGACATTTCAAGGTGTTTCCATTAATTTGCGCACTGAACTGGAACAACATTCAAGCAAACTTTTGCAAACAAAGTTTTGTTAGACAAAACGGATCTGCCATCTACCAACAAATGATCAAGTATTTCACAAGTTGAAGCCTAATAATGCTTATGTGCCAGCTGATAGCGACATATGAATGGGATAATGTATATGCGAGGCAGTTGTTAGCCTGAAGGGTTGTATTCGCTATAACAACGGCCTCGCTATACATTATCCTGCTTATTACATATGAATCAAACAAATAAATAAATAAATCACTAATTTGACACAAAATATTGACTTAAAAACGAGTTTATTGATTTAAAAACGAGTATTGCTTCTGCTAAAGAAAATAGTCTGTTCCGTCTCCTGAACTGCGCCGATGGCAGGTGTGTTATACTTAGCAGTGCCGCAGTCTGTTAACAAGAAATAACAGACCACATTATACATTGAGTAATTTGAACAGAGCCACGTGGAAACAGAGCAAAACTGGCCTACAAAAACAACGACGCTATAAACATTGCTATGATGATGCCTATGCACGCAAATGCTCGACGAGAGCGAGGGGACTGTGGTGTGGGACACGACAGCGCTCCATCAGTTCTGGGAGATCCTGGTTCTGAGACACTTCACGGTAAACCCTGTGGTTGAAGCAGTTTTTTAACTTTGTCCACTTACATCCTGTCTTTGTTGACATCCACCATGTATAATGTGGTCTGTTATTTCTTGTTAACAGACTGCGGCACTGCTAAGTATAACACACCATTGCCATGGGCGCAGTTAGGAGACGGAACAGACTATTTTCTTTAGCAGAAGCAATACTCGTTTTTAAATCAATAAACTCGTTTTTAAGTCAATATTTTGTGTCAAATTAGTGATTTATTTATTTATTTGTTTGATTCATATGTAATAAGCAGGATAATGTATAGCGAGGCCGTTGTTATAGCGAATACAACCCCTTCAGGCTAACAACTGCCTCGCATATACATTATCCCATTCATATGTCGCTATCAGCTGGCACATAAGCATTATTAGGCTTCAACTTGTGAAATACTTGATCATTTGTTGGTAGATGGCGATCCGTTTTGTCTAACAAAACTTTGTTTGCAAAAGTTTGCTTGAATGTTGTTCCAGTTCAGTGCGCAAATTAATGGAAACACCTTGAAATGTCTCAAATCAATTCGATATACCAATTTGACCGCAAAACAGCATGTGACGTCATTACGTACGGGTTTTTATTCGCTTTAAAGCCGTTGGATGGAAACACACTTTCACCAGCTTTATTCGCATGTCGAACTTTAGATAATTCGATTGAAAAGTGGATGGAAACATGGCTACTGATCAACCAAACTAGAGTCACTCTGAATTGAAGCGGTCCAAACTGTATACACGTAACCATCAAGAGTTTAGGTTTTTACCGCCAAAATGACTGGCAGTGCAGGAATCACTCGACTTCACAATGAAAAGTCACTGACTTGTAAGAGGTGAAGTAGAGAAAGCAAGATCAAACCACACAGCATAGCCTCTGGCAGGACTCCCACTATTTTACTACCAGGACGCTAAGCTTAATACATAAACGTCCTTTCTAGGCACTGTGGTATGCTACTTTGTCTCAGTCAAATAGAGCCTTATGGTGCCTTGCATAGCTCGGAGGCAAGAGACCGATTCCTTTGGTGAGTGTGCTACCCCTCACTGGCAGCCCGAGGGTACCCTATATACCAATGAAAATCACAGCCATTTGTCGGAAAGATAAATCCCATTTTATCACTGGCGTGCCACCACTAGGTGACCAGGATGCTAGCTGGATGCTGTGCAGAGAAAGGAAAGTTCTTGCCACCGGAGGCTAATTCATTGCTTTACGAAGGCAGGCAGAAGTCTCTTGAGCTTGATGTAATTCCAGCCTTGGGTGGTTAACTTGTAAAGGCTGATCAATTATTTACAGCATTTTTTTGTTCAACTCTGTAAAGAAGCCTTGAGGGAGACGCCGAGAGCTGCTGGTGATGACAGGCTTCATATCGACATGCTCTCTTGCTCTCCTCCAATCATCAAGTGATGCGAAGCTTTCTTATCCGGAAACATGTTAACAAATCTCATTTCTGATTCGTTCACCAGTTGCAGCACGGATGAACAGCAGATTTAATATGGACGTTATCTTATAGCATTGTCGTTTAGTTCAGAATCGCTGTGATGGGTTGCATAACCTGGTAGGTGCTTTTATTTTAATGTCACTTCACAGGTAATGGGATGCTTAAAGAAGTTCAAACACATCAAAGCACATCCCTAGTAAACAAGTTCATCATACCTGAACCCTCTGGACGACAATAGCAGCACGACGTGATGCGCATTTCATCAGCGGCTCATTAGTGAGGACACGGTAACTTGTAAAATTGATTTATCGTGATTGAAGCTCCTGCTGTGCTGGCCACTTGTCCCTCAGCAGGGCACGGCATTAAGCTTTTTATCATTTACAGGCTTGAAAATGTATTCTATCTTTCATTAAAAACTTCTTGACCTTTCTAAAACTAGGCAAAGTTAATGAAGGCAACTCTGCAATGATCTAAAATAGCCATAATCAAGGTTTTAGAAGAAATATAGCACTGTTGACAAATACAAACTCAGCATCACAATGCTAAAGTTTCTCAGACGCATAAGTAAAGAGCAATCCTGATCGTCTAAGTATATTGTAAAGCATTTTAGAAGACAAAGCACAGGGTGAAATTAGTCATTCTTTCAAACACACATTGTGAAACACAAAGCCAAGGTTTTCAGAATACCATAATTCAATTAGGGGCAAACTTTTTTTTAGAAACAATCATAATTTAATCAAATTGTCAGAGCAAATATCTAAACCCTAGTTGTTGCTTATAATAGTGTATCTGACAGTACGCCATGCTTAATCGCAAGACATCCCAGATGAACAGGATAAAAAATAACAAATAAAAATAGATATCAGCATGTTTCCCCTGATAATTGATTGCATTATGTATTGCACTCTTTTTTTGTGAAATGCTGTGTTTAAATATGTAAATAAGGCATTATAATTAAATGCACTTGACAAACACCTCAGTAAAATCTTTCAGAATATACATAAGAATAAAACTGCAAAGTTTGGTGCAAGTGCTAATTTCTGACACAGTGAAGAAAAAACTCATTTTGAGAAAACGGCCTTCAAAATAATTACTGTTATTGAAATCTACAGACGCAAACTGCTATAAAAGACGCACTTTTGGATGTTTTCTTTCTACTGATCTGAAAAAGAAAAGGAAAAAGAAACACAAAGCTAAAAAGCCCAAAATCTCAAAACTGTTTTTACTTGTATGTCTGGCCTTCAACATTAGTAGGGTAAATCCAGGCAAATAGTTCCCTTAAAAAAAAAAAACAAGAAACCACAGAACCACTTACATTTCAACTTGCCTATAGTCACCCTATTTAACAAAACAATTTAGTAGGAAATTGGCCACACATACTCTCTGAACCCCAGCCAAGAGCTTCTCTTCTCAGCAGGCCTTAGTTTAAAAAAGTTCCTGCTAACATCTGACCTCCACCACAACCAAAAATATCCAAAAAATGTATGTCTGGCCTGTGGCTACCTCCACAAGCTCCACAGCGGGTCCAGCTAGGGATGTCGGGACCCATCAAGCACCAGCGATACTGAGAGGGACTCACCGTTAGGAGTTGCAGTGACCGGAGCGCAGACGTTCCCTGAGCCGGTTTTAACTAAGAATGAATTGGGGCCAAACTCATCTTCTGACTCAGAGTCCCGGCCGGCCTGAGCCCCGCTGTTACCTAGCAACCTTCCCTGGCTCTGATTGGCTGCATGAAGAGGGGGAGGGTAAGGGGAGTCGACAGGGGAAGAGGAGGCAGATGAGCAATGAAGAGGAGGACCTGTAGACCACAAACACAAACAACACACGGGGACAACTTAAAAAACACCTCCCAATGACACCACATAACCAAAAATGAATATATGGACAGCACAGAAACATGCAGAGAATTAATAAAAGCACAGATGAAGCTGTCTGTCTTGTTTCATCTGTCTTTGTTCTGCCCAGCTGAACAGGGAGATTGGCATAACCGTGATAACATAGTTGCTTTGTGACTCCAAAAAAGGATTTTTCTTTTTACATTTTCCAAAGACAGATCGACAGACAAGCTTTAAAAAAAAACAACAAATGAAACATTCAGAATGAATCACTGGTGATCAAATAGTGAAACTATTAATCAACAGTGAATAAATTAGACAATGGGTAAATCTCACAAAAACAGATCCAGGCCTATCACCCTGGAAACATACGCCATATGACAAAATAATCAGAAACTACACTTTGTATAATGAAACCAAAGCCTACTTTAGGAAAATTATGGTTTTGTGAATTGTGATTTCAATTCATTATTTGTCATATAGAATATGATTTTTTAAAGAATTTATACCGGCAAGTTAAAGGTATTGATATATTTATACTCAAAATTTTAAATAATATCTTTAAAAAAAATATTTTAATGCATTGCATTGGACTTATGTACACTTAAAATATGCATTGCATTAAACTAACAGTATGAGACTTGGAGGTACAAAAATATGCTTGAAAAAAATTCATGTTTTTAATTTTTTTTTTTTTTGGCCTCAAACCAGACTTAAGACATTACATTAAATCATAGTAGAATGAGATTCTTTTTTTTTTTTTTTGTAAATTTATGAAGTGTTCATAAAACATGTGGTTTTATGAAATTTACCCAAATCATATTAACTCAACTCAACAAATTAGAAAACCAATGATATTTTGGAAAGTTATTATACACAGTATTGGACAAATAACAGAACTACCTCGACAGAATATGAGAATGAAACCTACTTCTGGTGGAAACACACACACACTCCCTATGTGAGGAGGACATTCATTGACGCAATGCATTCTCTTGCTCCTTACCCTAACCTGACCCATCACAACTAATTGCTTAACCAAACCCTTAACGTAATCATAACCTTATCCCTAAAACAAGGTCCTGACCCTCAAACAGGCCTTTAAATGGGTTCTCGGAAAATGAGGACCAACCAAAATGTCCTGACTTTATCTTTGTCCTCACTAAAACTCAAACCTAGCCACATAAAGATAAGTTTTACAAGTACAAGTACACATACAAGTACACGTACAAGTACACGTACACGTACACGTACACGTACAAGTACACGTACAGTACACGGGTACTTGTACTTTTATGGGTACATGCACTTTTACAAGTACAAGTACAAAGTAAAAGTACACAGTACAAAATGTACTTAGTACTTATACAAGTGTATTGTACTTTTGTACTTGTAAAAGTACAAGTACACACACACACACACACACACACTATATATATATATATATATATATATACATATATATATATATATATATATATATATATATATATATATATATATATATATATATATATATATATATATACATATATATATATTCCACTTAAAATGTGCTGATCTTTTCTCTGTGAGCAAATTTTTGAGAGATTTGAGACAGCATACGAACGAGAACAATAGCAGCATTTTTCCAGCAAGATATGAAACTATCTAAGATTGAACATTTCAAGTACAAAAGGACTGGCACAAGTTCAAAACGTTTGCCAGTATAGGGACTAAGATGGGGTTTATATTCTGAGAACAGTGTTATAGTCTTTCTTAAAGAAAAAATAGCAAATGTGTAATTACTGCTAAGGACGAGACACAGCTGATTGATTGAATGAGAATTAAGAAATAATTAGTGAAATTATCATATGATCCATTAAAGTGTCAATCAAGCCGTTTGATCTTAATGATGCATGTCTTGTGTTCCATTCACCACTTTAATTTGACAAACACATTATAATATAATACTAAAAACGATCAGGAAAACCTCCAGAGAGAACATGCTACACATCGGCATTTAACATTTAACATTTATAGCTAAAGTTGTAGTCAAATTAAACATATTTGTTCATTACTTTGGTGTATAAGAAATAATTTGGTGCAGTATGCAACTAAAATGATCATGCGTGTTCAGCAAAAAAAAGTTATTCTTAAATCACACTTTCTTTGCATAAATTGACAAATTGCAAATATAAGAAAGGATATGAATGATTTACACTGTAATTTATTGTTGTGAAAAACTCCCTCTCACTACTGTAAATTACTGTTCCGGTTATGAAATGACACTACTTTTTGAATTGATTGCATTGAAGCATGAACGTCTCTGAAGTGAAAAGCTTTGAAACAACAACCTTTTAATCTCTGATCTCCTGTCAGAAGAATCACACCGCATTACAATAGAGGCTTTTAACAGAGTCGTAGAACTGGTTTGGAACAACTGAGGAGGGTCAGGAATAAGGATTTGTTTTTAACTCTCCTTAAAGGCCAAATATTAGTGTCCATAACCTAAAAGAGGAGTATTGATGGGGTTTATCTTTGGTTCTCTGCTGAATTCCTTTCTAATAAATAGAATCTGGGGGAATTCATCTGATGTAAAAGCAGGATGAATAACTTTTCTAATCGCGAGTCAAATAATTTTGCCTAAACTTGCAAAAAAATATATATATATATAAAAAAAGTTAAATCTCAAAACATGCATGGATTGAATTATTTTTATAGATGTTTTACTTTTGAACCTAGAACACGTTTAATTGTCCGTTCAGTCACATCTTTTCTGACAAAAGACTTCTTACTGAAGTCCTTTAAAAGTGCTGAAAGTCACAGAGGGGCATGAGCAGATTGGGCATTCGTGTGCTCGCGGAGGGGTGCATTTGTCTTACAGGCGGTTCGGCCTGAGTTTAATTAATTCTACCTTGCGTAATTTATTTTCATTTCTCTGACAAACAGAAGCACTATGAGAGGAAGGTGTGTATTTGTGTGTGTGTAAATGTTTTTCTATCCCAGTGGGGACTTTAACCTCAATGCACACAGACTCATGGGGACTCGTGTCACTGTGGGGACATAAATTGATATTCTTGTGAGGAAGCAAGCTTATAAATTATACAGAATTACACATTTTTGTGTAATGGGTATGTTTAGGGTTAGTGTAAGGGGAGAGAATATACAGTTTGTACAGTATAAAAAACATTACGTCTGTGAATAGTCCCCACAAAGATAGTGAACCAGACGCACATGAGTGTGTGTTTGTGTGTGTGTGTGTCACAAACAAGTTTATCTGATTATTAATAATAACAATAAAATCATCAAATTATATTCATTTTACACATATTAATAAAGTAATAGTGTCTTACAGTACTTAAACAAATAAATATATAATAATAAATATTTATTTATTTTTTAAAAAACATATTTATCATTTTATGTGTTCAAGCAATATAATAATAATAATAATAATATATATAAATGATAAATATGTTTTAAAAAATAAATAAATATTTATTATTATTATTATTATTATTATTATTAAATATTTATTATATAAGTACTGTAAGACAATATTACTTTAATTAATATGAGCAAAGTGAATATGTATTATTTGAATGATGTTATTATTATTATTATTATTATTATTATTATTATTATTATATTGCTAAAATTATTAATATATTTTAAACAAATTAATATTGATTTGCAATTGTTATTATTACTGTAGTTATCATTATTAAAGTACTCCAATATTAATTTATGAATAAGTATAAAGTTAATATTTATTATTTGAAGTTATTATTATTATTATATTGCTTACACATAACATAAATATTAGTTGTAAACAATTAATTAAAATTGATTTGTTATTATGATAAAAGTCAATATGTATTTATTAATATGTATAAAGTTAATATTTATTATTTGATATTTTATTATAATTATATAATTATTATAACAACAATAATAAATTAATATTAATTTTAAACATAATAAATTAATAGATTTTCAACCATTTTATTATTATCTTTATTGTTCCTATTGTGAGAGCATTGTAAATCAATAATTGAATATGTGCAACACATATGGTTAATATAAAATAATATAAATATATATTTTGTAAATAATAATAATAATATGTTTATTATTATTATTATTAGTAGTAGTAGTAGTAGTAGTAGTAATAGTAGTAGTAGTAGTAGTAGAAGTGCCACAGGGCCAAAATTTTGAAACGCTAGCCAGCAAATAACTTATTTAAAGTTATAACCTCGGCAAAACTTATTTAACACAGAAATGATTTTAACACCGAAAAGGTGTTCAATTCTTCAGTCAAATAATTCTTCATCACATCAGATCTCTCACACAGATTTCTGTAGCCTGATATAATGTGAGTCAGTGTTCTCTTTCTGCCCATTTGCTCTTATTTCAGTTCCTGACAGACTTTCCCCCGTGGCCTGCCCTTCAAGCCGGGCCGATGACTGCAGTGCTCCTGGGGCAGGAACGCAGCGGGGCCACCCGCACGAACACAGGCCCTAATCTACTCAGGAGTCACCTAATTAAACCAGCAGGCCAAGCAGGTAGACTGAGCTTTTCCTGTCGCCACGGCAACCCATTGTATCCTGCAATCTCCCAGGAGACCCGGCTGAACAGAGCGCCGATTGCGAGGGCAATTGGTACAAACAGCAGGGCCAGCTTTCTGTTCGGCTCGGCCTCGACGCTTAAATTACACCGCCCCGGCCTCTGGGCCATCTTCAAACGTACTTTACACTCCGAAGCGAACATCAAAAAAGCCTTCAGTCAGTGAGGCTTTCAAATAAGACGTCACACCGCTTAATTCACTCTCGCTAAGAGCTTCGTAAATTATGTCATTATAATCAATACGGCTGCATTACGGGCAGTCGATCCGTACCATTACGCTGCCTCTTCCACCAAATGAAATAGATGAAGTCTGGATGTCGCGCGCATTATCCGACGTGTGCATTATATTATCAACAATAACAAGAACGGGAAGATCAGAGCGGCATCTAGAAGATTCTGCTGGAGATACTGGATTTCACTTATAGGCGCAGTTTGATGGAGAATCCACCTAATGGCAGAGCAGATGAAGGGGCATCGATTGTCCGACGCACAACAGCACAGCTGCTGATGCTGAAAAGGAGGATGAAATGGCAGGAAATGAGTTAGTGCCACAGTTCTCGCATCCATAAAATGGTTGAAGTATACGAGGCCATAGGGCAGTATGGTTTTATGACAGTGCTGCTGTGCTTAGTGGGCAAAAACACCTAAAGAGTATGTCGGAGCATCAAATATTAAGCACGGCTTTCTGCAGAGGGATTCACTATTCGCTTCCTGTGCTCCAAAGGTGTGTAAAATGCAATGAGAACAAAACATTTCTATGATTCAGAGTGGTGTGGGAGTGATGAATCTTAATGGTGTTGCAATGGTGATGCTCCACAGCTGTGTTTTTGAAAATCTGAGTGAGAAATGCAATAATAAATGCATCTCTATCACAGTATCAGAGTGTTATTGTGTGGGGAAGGCTTTTAGCTGCTGGTATTAGTGTGCTACTTTACTTAAAAAAGGTAATTTAGGCTCAATCCCAATTCACCCCTTGGCCCTACCCCTTAGCCCTACCTCTCCGTTTTGCACGTTCACGGTGCTCAGGGGTAGGGTGTCCCGATCTTTGTTGAGAGTGGAGGGGTAGGCGCGGAAGGTAGGGCGAAGGGGTAGGGCTACATAGCCCTCGAAACGGAGATTTTTCAGAAGCACACTCCAGACGGAGGGGCTGCGAGAAAGTTCACGGAATGCATCGGAAATCACCGGCGAGATGGATCGCAAACGGTTAAAAATTTAAATTTAGGCCAGCTGATTCCATGACGCACTTTATTTACTCTTATAATAACACTATAGCCGTTTAAATTAAGAAATGGTATAATAAATTACCTTTCTGATCAGAAAAGACATACATTTCGAGGAAGGGATGTTATAATCATCATGTTTATTCAAAGTTAAGAGCAGCTGCGCTGATTGTCAGTTGTTGTCATGGAGAAATCCTGTAAAAACTCTGTAAAGGCAGAGCCAGTCGCCGACGACTGATGATGTATCGGGTTCATGAAGGGTTGTTCCATTTCGTAGGGGTATATTTCAACCCTTGGCCCTTATAACTCCGTTTTAAGGGCCAAGGGGTACACTCGTAAACAAGGGGTAGGGCCAAAGGGTGAATTAGGATTCAGTCTTAATGTTTTGGGTTACAGGAGAATATTGCAGAATGGCTTGGTTCCCAGTCCACATTTGAAAAGTTATCCAAAGAGGAATGATCGGATTTTATTTTTCAACAAGACAATGCTTCCAGTGCAAATTGCAAAGGCAACCAAGAAGAGGACAAGTCCATCAGGTTTTTGCCTGGTCAGATTTTAGATTTGAACCTGTAGGCCTCTTCACACTGGGACGAATTTTGCACGCGTTATTTGGCGACATTTAACACCTCGTGACTAAACAAAGGGCGGCAATGTGAGTGTGCACACCGACGCGTAAAACACCACTCGTAAAAGAGTCATTTAAAAAAAAAATTAAAACGCCTCGGGTTCGCGCTGCGTCAGAAACTATCCGACCAATGAGATTGCCGCTTCTGAATAGACAGTAAAACACAACTTGGGGGCGCTCAAACACAAAGTCGGTCTTGCCGAGCACACATATGCAACGGCGAAGAAAGTTATACGCCAAGTAGCGTCGCGTCTACACTGCCAGGAAGAAATAAAACGAGGAAGATGCAAGGCAAGATGAATGTAGAGCTGCTGTTCTCGTTGGTGTTAGAACATAAAGAACTATATGACAAACGCGACAGCGACTACAAACATTTGATTAAAGAAAACTGATATGGAGTGGTATTGCAGACCGAGTTGGTGCCATCTAATGTCAGGGGAATGAATTTGAATTATCTATATATTGAATATATAGAAATACAGAGGTGTTCTTTTGTTTTGAGCTGAGGCACGTCTTCAGGTTCACTATAACCATTATGGTTACTAAGAGGAAGCCGAAGGCTGAAAAGACTCTGACTGCAGCTGACAGGAGAATTAAAGAGCAATAATTTAGCCCAAGTTCCCTGGCTCTTGCCTTCAAGATAACAAGATCTCTGAATGTATAACAAGCAAGCACTAAAATTAAGAGAATCTCCAAGTCTCTTACACTTTCTTTCTATTTGCTATGGGCAAAAAAAAAAAGATGAAGAAGAGTAACATGAATGAGTCATTCTGTGTAATGGGAGAAAATAGATACACTGTAAAAAATATCTGATGATTTTAACAGTAAAATACTGTAAAAATGCTACAGTACAAAACTGTTCATTGGTAAACAGAAAGTTTCCGTACTATACACGGTAAATAACTGTGAATAATTTACAGTAAAATACCGTTAAATTTACAGTTTTTGAAAGTGAAAAAGAACAAATCGTTGTATAATTTACAGTGAAAAAACGTAAATTGACATTCCCACAATTCCCTGTGTGACACTTCACATTTTATGTATTTTTGTTGAAATAACTATGGTTCCTCATAGTTTTATTGTTTTTTTTTCTAATCAGTTATGTACATTAGGGTTTTATGTTACATTTAATGTTGTTAAATTAATGTTTATTGCATTTTTTTAATTTTATGTGTGTTACCATGATGGTGCTTAATGTTTGTGTGAATGACATTGTGCAGTTTCTTTAAATAAGTATTGCTTTATACAAGCAATCACTTGTAATGAGCTGTGATTGCTCATTTAACTCTCATTACTGCTGTGATGATTGTTGGTTGTCAGTGTATTATAATGGTCTAAAACAGATATCAATACGTCAATAAGTTGGTAAATCCACATTTTATCAGAAAATAAAATACGGTTTATTACTGTAATTTTTAAGTTAAGTCTGTAAAACCATTAACGTTCTGACACGTATTTTTAACGGTAAAGTTCTGTCAACCACAGCTGCCGTGTTTTTTACCGTAAAATTTACGGTTTATTTTTTACAGTGTACCTAATGCTAAAATATTATCATATCCGATGCTATGGTACAATGAAAACCTGCAGTTTCAAAAGTAATTGATAATCATGTCTACAATTTCATCTAGTAGGATATGTTCCTGAATAAACATCTTTTGCTTCACTTTCCCAGTAGTGAAATCAAAGATCAGTGGTCAAAACTCCCATCATCACCTCAGGTGTGGATTTATCATCGAAAGATCAAGTTCTGTCACCAGGGATCTCACATCTGGTCCTGATAAGAGTGAAAGTTATGCTCATCTGCAGAAACAATATCCCTTTAATCCCTTTCCATAAATAGGGAGAGGATATACACGCATTTAAACGGCGAGAAGCTAAAAAATCCCTAGACATTCAGCTTTCATGCATTGATGATTCGTTTGATGGTGAACTCTCTTGTGGATTGGAGTTTTTGGCTGGAACTTCAAAAGCATTCATCCAAATGACTTTTTGGCAAGCGGAAAACACCCCATGAAATCAAAATTAATGTTTAGTTGCTTTTAGGCAATGTGTGTTAGCTTTGAGCTCATCTGGTATGCTATCATATCTCCTAAAAGTTGACAACATTAGCTTTTGGCAGATATGCACATTTAAAAGTTATGAAAATGGTATCCAAAAAATACTGATGATCTTATCCTGCACTACACCCATTTCTGTCCAATCAAATTCTCTCTAGAGTGAGAAGCCCCACCCCAAATCCCACTTGACTACTAAAAAATACATAAAGTCCTTCCATGTGTTTCGCCCAAACTTCAGAAGGAAATGCGTCAGCACCAGTGAGCACCATTACCATATTCACAATCATCAAGTATCATCAAGAAACCACACAAATATGAGTGGAAGGCGGATTGCAATTGGAAAAGTCATAATTTTCTAGACGCCTCCATCTAGGCAGCACAAAATCAATATGTTTGCATTTGAGCAGCGGCGTATGCATGAGAGTTGTAAATACACACAAATATTTTCTTTCATTGACCATGCATTAATGGAAATGATGTTTCTGCCTAATAAAACAGCATTGAACGACCACAGAGACAAAAGCACCATTTAGGACTAACCCAAACAACACATTTAAACCATCACGGCAGCACTTCCTGCTTTCTAAGAGGATACAATAAAAAAACAGTAATTAGGCCCAACCAAACTATTAGTCCAAACAATAATCAATAAAAAGCTGGCAGGTTTTGCTTTCTTCTGTCTTTTGAACTTCACAGTTGTATTTTATGCTTGAAAAACATTCAACATTTAGACATGTTTCCCCTTCTGGTGGTTTATTTTGCTTTTATTATGCATTTTATTCATAATATGCAATTTAAAACCAAAACTGGAGAAAAGCCAGACACCATGTTAATGTGTTTTTCTTGTCAGGTTTTTATGAGATGCATTATTTTGCTAGTTTCCATCCATTTTGTTGTTCTTGTAAATGCACATGTTGATGAATTTTAGTCTAATGTAATTATATACAAAATATTAAAATATACTCCACTTTTTTGGAAATGGGCTCATTTTACTCACTCCCCAGAGTTAAAACAGTTGAGTTTTACCGTTTTCAAATCAATTCAGCGGATTTTCTGATATTTAGAGATATCAGTAACCAGACAGTTTCTGGTCTAATTGACTTCCATATAGTAGGAAAAAATAAATAAATACTATGGAAGTCAATGAGACCAGAAACTGTCTGGTGACTGATATTCTTCTAAATTAAAAAAAAATCAGCTGAATGGCATTAGAAAACAGTAAAAGCCAACTGTTTAAGCTCTGGGAGTTGTAAAATGAGCCTATTTCCCAAAAAGTGGAGTATCCCTTAAATTGAGATAGCTGTACACATCTTAGACCCTCATCCAGAGAGTTTAAGACATAAATAGCTCAATCTACAGTTAGAGACACGGTCTCTTCTCAGTCACCGTCCACTGCCTGTCTTTCCTCACCTTCTTCATTCACCTTCTCTTGTTTCCCTGTCTTTTTTCTTTTTCAGAGCGAGAGGGACTCCTCTCTGCAATCTCTCCGCCTTGCTGAAAGGCGCCATCTGTTCTCCTGCTCAGTGGCGGCACACGACACGAGGGACCAGATTGAAGCCTGGAGATTGGAATCAAAAGAACACTGAATGGGGATTTTTTTTTTCCGGCCGTAAATCTGACAACTGTTGTTTAGGTTTCACACATGCAGCTGCTGCTACGGAGGCTCTTCAGCTGATGCGTCTACAGCTGAATTCCTTAAATCCACAAGATCTGTCCTCCACACAATGTTAAGGATTTGTCCCGTTTGTATGGGGCGAAATGTGGCCCCTTGAGACTTATCTGTACTAATGTTGGACAATGCTAGATCCTGGCATTGGAAATCTGAAATATCTGACAATAGCCAACAAAAAAGGTATTATATATATATATATATATATATATATATATATATATATATATATATATATATATATATATATATACCTATATAATATGGCGTGAAAAGGGAAAAACATCAAATATGCGGCAGTCCTGTGGCGAAATGCCTTGTTGATGCTAGAGGTCAGAGGAGAATGGGCCGACTGACTCAAGCTGATAGAAGAGCAACTTTGACTGAAATAACCACTTCGTTACAACCGAGTAGGGCTGTAGTCAGAGACCACCTTTGTCAAGATCCAAGACAAGTCCAAGTACCAGGACTAGTGCAGTCCAAGCTTCAAGACTCGAGTCCAAAGAGGTTGGAGTCCGAGTGAGCCGAGTCCAGGGACTCAAGGTTTAAAGGTCCAAGTTCTTGGCCGGACTTGAGTCCCTGTGCCAAACAAAATTTTTAAATTTATGTTGCTTAAATGTTTGTGCTCATTGCATTTTTTTACAATGGGGTAATGTTGTTAAGAATTTACACAACACAAGACTTGTGTTAAATAGTCAATTAAATTGAAAAAAGTTACACAAATAAATGCAATAAAGATACAAATAAAGACAAATAAAGAGAAATGTTTTTGAATAGGTCTACACTAGTGTTCATAGACAGAAACTGAATAAAGTAATCAAATGGAAAATAACACTGGATAGTATTTTAGTCCTGAATAAATTAAACACATAGGCTAATCCTGATTCCTTTAACTTAAAGCTCTCTTTTCTTGTTTTGACGACAAAATTAATGAACGACACATATGGTTTCTGTCACTTTAAGAGCTAAGAGCATAGATTCTCTGTTCATACTGGCATGCGTTTTATGCTTATTAAAGACAAAACCGACTATGTTTAGACCATTATACTCACGAAGACCGAAATTGACACGATTTGAGTGTTAAAGCAATATAGCTAATCCGTGAAAAATAACTTTTGTTACTGGCCAGCTGTTCTTGAGGCGGATTTTCAATGAATGTGCGCATAGTCATCCCAGAGAGCGCGCAAGGACTGATAGTTTAAAATTACTTGAATGTTAAACTGGTAAGACTTAAAAAGACGTGCAAATGTTAAGCTTTATTCACGATGCACTACTGGCTCGAATGCAAGTGAATATTCCGTCATGTCCCGACTCCTGAACGCGAGTGTGTATTATTGCGGCAGCGCTTGATGCGCCTTCCACAACACATGAGAGAAGAGAAGACGCGACACCGCTGAACACTCACGCGGTTTGTGAAATTGCGTCTGGCAGATAGTTATTAAAAGAATGATTTGATTTTATAATCTGTGTGGATTACGATTGCGGGAATATCCCACATTATAAATGGGAGACCTGCGGGAATCATTAGAATTGTGCGCAACACCCAGTAACTATAGTAACAGCATGAGAAGACGCGCTCCGTTGTAGTGAGCACTTGGTCGGTTAATTTGGGCATTTTCTAAGTTAACGTTACCCTGATAGGCTAGTAATAAATGAACACGCATACAAAAATGTTGGACTTGAGTTCGAGACCAAACGCCATATTTGGCAAGACCAGTGGCCGAGACCGAGACAAGTCCGAGTCCAAATACCAGCGAGTCCGAGACAAGTCCGAGACCATAGAAAAACGGTTCGAGTCCGGGACTCGAGTCCAAGACCGGACTCGAGTACTACAGCCCTGTGCAGACCGAGGTATGCAGCAAAGCATTTGTGCAAGCCACAACACACACAACCTTGAGAGCGGATGGGCTACAACAGCAGAAGACCC
>JAQIUQ010002144.1:0-72500 GCA_030378365.1 Hybognathus amarus
AGAAAATATAAAAATGGTGGTTACAAGGACATTCCCGCCCACTCCTAAAATGTTTCGCCTATGACATAATTGTGATTTCTGAGGCACAACCTGATTATGAGGACACTCATTACAATACACAAATACTGTCATTTCGGTGGATTACAGGGACATATGTGTTTTACTGGTACATGTCCACACACACACACAGGATCACTGACGAGATGGTGTATTACCAAGACTAAGGTGATTTGACGAGAACTGGATCTTAAACACAATACACAACTGCACAATCCAACATTATAAGGACTTGTGTGTTTTACTGGTACATGCCCACACACACACACAAACCTGACGAGATGGTGTATTACCAAGACTAAGGTGATTTAAGAGAACTGGATCTTAAACACAATACACAAACTGCACAATCCAACATTATAAGGACAGAAGTGGTTTACAAGTGCTTTAATTATGACTTCAATAATATCATCATAAACATTGAGTTTTTTTCAGTTTTACCATGTAATTCCATCATGTCATGCCATTTTAAGTGGAAAGTGACATCCACAAACTTAAAAACATGGTCAATAAAACTTTTAGACATATTGAAATGGCAAGCAGAAGAACCATTCAAAACTTTGGAAAGATTGACAGAACAGCCCTTTGAATCAGCCACATTTTAAAGATGTCATATACAGGCTTTGAAATGTATAAAATTAACTCACTCAACATGCAGTAGATGCTGCTTAGGGCTGCACAGTATTGAAGAAAAAGCGATATGCGTTAACTCATTAAATATTGCGATATTCGATACAGTAATGTTTAAAGTGTGTAAAACAAACTTAAATGATCTATTATGTAACCTACATACATGTTTCACATTCTTTTTGTGACAAGAAAACATCCCTACAGCTTCTGAAAGTGAACATCAGTGTTTTACTGTACACTGATATTAAAATAACACTTCTTAAGCTAAAGCACGGGGGTTCAGATTATCCTACATTAGGATTATTTAACAGAAACTGAATAATCAAATGTAAAAATAAAACACTGCTTATTTTTCACTGTATGAATTACATATATACAGTTATTTAGCAAACAGCAGTGAGTGATTTTCTTTTGTTCATGACCCCAGCTATTGCAAGCCGTCACGATATGCATATCGCGATATATACATTTGCAAAATAACCAAATTACAAGGGATGGTTTACCTCTGTTATTTCCAGAAAATATAAACAGAATTGTTAAGTCAAGTTTCAAAGCAGATTTACAGAGATAACAGGAAAATTATGCAACAAAGTTTGTTTGGGTTGTTCATCAGCTCTAGAAGAGTCTCAGTGTACAATATAACTATCATTGTAAAGTACATGAGCTCTCGTGTTTAGAGCTTACTAAAGCATGTATTCTTCTGTGCCGAGAATGACGGTGAGGCAGAAATTCAAACTCCACGGAAAGGGTCTTCAGTGGCCTTACACTTCTGCCATTCAGTCAGTGTGGCCAGTTTTCCTTTGGTTATATGTGCCTTAAAATGTTTCATTGCAGCTGTAACTTCAGCATTTGACCAGCACACTTTTTGTCCTTTCCACAAGGTTTTCAATTTCTTCCTCACTGTCATTCTCTGTACAGAATAAAACATGCTTTGTAATTACATGAGCTCTCATAGATAAAGCTTACTAGTGATGGGCATATTCTGATTTAAACCTCGGGTACCTTGAGGCACTTCAGTGGTTTTCTCGATGGGCATCTTCTGAACACCTGGAAGAAATCAGTTATATACTGATCAGAAACTCAGATGTAACTCAAACCTCTTTCTAGAGCTTAAAACTGGTTTTACATCTGATATCTAAAAATTACATTACAAATGAAATTCAGATGAAATGTTGTGTTAAACAGATGCTTTTAAAGTTTTTGACCAACATGAACATCATCAACTTATTGGTATCGAGCCAGAATTACAATGTTGGAGCAACACTGACTCAATTAATGGTCTTCTAGAAAAAGGTGCACTATAAGTGCAAATATCTGATTATTGATAACTGATTATTAACTGATTATTACAATTAATGACAAAAGAAATGTTTAGAAATGTAATCTGATATTACCTACTGACACTACAGCATTATACACATACATATATATATATATATATATATATATATATATATATATATATATGAGGGCTGTTTTCAACTAAGGATTTTCATGGTCGAATCTGATTCGTTAGATTTTGCCGTAGTCGTTATGAATAGTCAAACCTTTTTTTCTTTTTTTTTTTTTTAGATAGGTCTAGCAGCTATATTTTTTCCATTTCAAACAAAAGAGATGGACGTATGCCACATTAGGCTATTCGTTCTGTGTTTTTTTTTCTAAACAGTTAGGCTATGTTTAGGTAGTATTTTTCATGTTTTTATCACGCAATCATGTTTTTGATGCGGTGGTGAGCTTGTAACTTGTAACTTAACGCTTTAGCCTAAGGGTAGCAGCGGCACTGCCGAAAATAAAAAGCTGTCACAAAGAAGAAATATATAGCAAGGAGACATTTTAATTGTTTATTAATAAAGATGAAGTTGACGATGCTCGCGATCTTCGCAGGTGCATGCGCCAGAGAGAAACGCACCGTTCATTTCATAAGCAGAGAGCATTACGTTTTCTTTCGTTTTGAATCGTTCTATTTACAAGTAGACATTTCAATATAGATATATGTTTCAGGTCTGTGGAGTAGACTATATGCTGAGTTGCGGTAGATATATTTATGAGATGAGCTCCAGTTCACATCGGTGCCTCCGTGCCTTGATTATCAGTAATTGTCTGCTTTTCCTTCTTATTGATTAAATCCAGACAATTGGTTGATGAAACTTTAATTAAAACCAAAAAAAAATGATAAAAAAACGAAATTCACTTTAAAGATAGGCTTTGTGCTTTTCTGTTTGAGGTCTGTGAAAATTTTAAAGCAGTCTTTAAGTGTTGCTTCAGAGCGCTCGTGTCTGTTGGAGAACTGTCACTTCTGTAACATTGTTTTTTCCTCTGTGAACACGAAAAATAATATTTTGTTTTGTGGAGAGCCAACCCTTCCTCATCTGATTTGAGCAGTGTAATTCACAGAATTACAAAAAAAAATATTTTGCCTCCTAAAACTTTTATATTTTTTGTCACGCATGAATGCTTGTCTATTTCAGGCTAAATATAAAACACATGTATACCGTATTTTCCGCACTTTAAGGTGCACCAGATTATAAGGTGCAACTTCAATGAATGACCTATTTTAGAATATTTTTCATAAATAGGGCGCACCGGATTATGAGGCGCATAAGATACTGCAGTCAAACGTTTGACTGGGTTTGCGTTATGCATCCACTAGATGTGCTGGGAATGTAGCGAGTGCACGGCGCCGGAGGTGAGGCGTTTATTAGTGTGAGCACGCTGAGGCGGACACGTAACTCACATTCGCAGCCTGACTCATATGAGTATTCAATTTGTGCTGACAGCAACAGCTGGCTGTTTTGAATGAGACAACCTGGTTACTGCATGTGAACGGGGAGCGCTTGATGAACATACTGTGACGTGCACGCAGCGCCGGAGACAGTGTGTCTGTTCGTGTGTCTGTTAAGAGTGAGCGCGAGACACACATAACCTGATTTATACGAGGTTGAACTGGCCGTGTACTATTCGACTATAATGTTCATAGTCGAATCAGACCTCTCCGAATCGAATCCTTGACTAGAAGTCAGCCCTAATATATATATATATATATATATATATATATATATATATATATATATATATATACACACACTGAACACAATTATAGACGCAACACATTTGTTTCTGCCTCCATTTTTCATGAGCTTAACTCAAAGATCTGAGACTTTTCTATGTACACAAAGGCCATTTCTCTCAAATATTGTTCACAAATCGTCTAAATCGGTGTTAGTGAGCACTTCTCCTTTGCTGAGATAATCCATCCACCTCACAGGTGTGGCATATCAAGATACTGATTAGACAGGATGATTACTGCACAGGTGTGCCTTAGGCTGGCCACATTAGGCTGTTCTAAAATGTGCAGTTCTACTGTATTGGGGGGTCCAAAAACCAGTCAGTATCTGGTGTGTCACCATTTGCCTCACGCAGTGCAACACATCTCCTTTCGGATAGAGTTGATCAGGTTGTTGATTGTGGCCTGTGGAATGTTGGTCCACTCCTCTTCAATGGCTTTGTGAAGTTGCTGGATATTGGCAGGACCTGGAACACGCTGTCGAATACGCAGATCCAGAGCATCCCAAACATGCTCAATGGGTGACATGTCCGGTGAGTATTCTGGCCATGCAAGAACTGGGATTTTTTCAGCTTCCAGGAATTCCTTGCAACATGGGGCCGTGCATTATCATGCTGCAACATGAGGTGATGGTCGTGGATGAATGGCACAACAATGGCCTCAGGATCTCATCACGGTATCTCTGTGCATTCAAAAGCCATCAATAAAATGCACCTGTGTTCATTTACACAGTACAGTGAAAACCGGGATTCATCCGTGAAGAGAACACCTCTCCAAAGTGCCAGACACCAACAAATGTGAGCATTTGACCACTCAAGTCGATTGCGATGACGAACTGCAGTAAGGTCGATACCCCGATGAGGACGACGGGCATGCAGTTGAGCTTCCCTGAGACGATTTGTGCAGAAATTCTTTGGTTATGCAAACCAATTGTTGCAGCAGCTGTCCGGGTCACTGGTCTTAGACCAACTTGGAGGGGAAAATGCTGGATGTGGAGGTCCTGGGGTCGTTTTGTTACACGTGGTCTGTTGTTGTGAGGCCGGTTGGATGTACTGCCAAATTCTCTTGAAACGCCTTTGGAGACGGCTTATGGTAGAAAAATTAACATTCAATTCATGGACAACGGCTCTGGGGACATTCCTGCAGTCAGCATGCAAAATTGCACGCTCCCTCAAAAGTTGTGACATCTGTGGCATTGTGCTGTGAGATAAAACTGCCACATTTTAGAGTTGCCTTTTATCTGTGGCCAACCTAAGGCACACCTGTGCAATAATCATGCTGTCTAATCAGCATCTTGATATGCCACACATGTGAGGTGCATGGATTATTCTTGGCAAAGGAGAAGTGCTCACTAACACCAATTTAGACAGATTTGTGAACAATATTTGGGGTTGGTGATGGCGCAGTGGATAAGACACATACGTTTGGTGTGAGAGACCGGGTTCGAATCCACTGTGAGACACCAATGTGTCCCTGAGCAAGACACTTAACCCCTTGTTGCTCCAGAGGTGTGCGACGTGACATATATAGCAATTGTAAGTCGCTTTGGATAAAAGCGTCAGCTAAATGAATAAATGTAAATGTAAATATTTGAGAGAAATAGGATTTTTGTGTACATAGAAAAAGTCTTAAATCTTTGAGTTTCTTAATTGGTGTTCTGACAGCAGCAGCATCACACAAATGCATCACAGTAAATGATTTCATAAAGCTTTGTCTGTAAATGGTTGTATAATGTTTTCAAAACTCTTACGTGCAATAGCGAGAGGTTGTTGATACATTTCCTACGCAACAACATAAGCCAATCATTTTTGCATAGTTTTCTTTTGTGCAAAAAACTATTACATTTTAAGTTACAAATCCATATACAATACAAAAAAATCCACCTCCTGACCCCTTTAATTTACTTCAAAAAAATTCTTCTTTTGAAAGGAAGTGTAAATCAACACTCAAATGATACAAAATTAAGTTATTAACGTTAATTTATATGTTCAATATCCTATCATAAGTTACCCATTAACAATTAATTACAGTAATAATATCATATTTTAGTTTTAAACTATCCAAAAGCAGATACTTCACTGCCTTGCAGAAAAGAGCAAACACTTGCCTAATTTAATTTAATTAATAAACAAATAAATAAATATGGGGAAAAAAATTATATTGGCCACTGCAAAACTGCAATACCGGTTAACCAAAACTAACCCTCCAAAAACTTTAGTTGGATCACGGCAACAAGGCCCAACCAACCATACCCAAAAACAGCACAGGCTGGCCCAGACACAACTAATCAATCAAGATCTTGCCGCAGGAGCAGAACCTTCAAAACTAAGACGGGACAACAAAAAAACAATTATTAAAGGAATGCTTGTGTGGTTATGAAGTTATAGAACCAATGTTCTGACATATCACCATAAATAAGTCCACACAAGTCTTAAATATGCCCTCAACTATTAAAAAAGTCTGCTGATCTTTCAAGATTGCACCTCAATGAGCCACGGCTAATTTTACCCAAATCTTGGGTTGATGATCATCTGACCTCACCTCTAGAAACTCCAACACCCTCAAGGTGTGTTTGACTCAAGTTTGGGTCAGGGGTCACTCTAGGGTAAGTATAGTTTAATCACATACCTCCTACATTCCAGTCTGAATCCTCACCCCACTCGTTGTCGAGCGCTCAACTGGCATGCATGCGTATGCGTGAGTGTTTGCTAATCACAATTTTCCTCATAACCCCTCTCTCTTTCTACCTGCCGGAACAGGGACAGAGGTTAATTCTGGCTGCAGGGCATTCTGGGCAATTGACTGCTCATCAACCGCCAAATGAACTTTACCAGTCAGTCAGAAGACACGCAGCCAAAATGCTCCTCTGGGTAGATGAGCGACAGCATGTAGACCCAGCCTGCATTAATAACATTACAGCACAGCAGCTTCAACAGACAGACAGAATATCAACAATCTCTCTCAAATCACTGTGGCTGTGTTTGCTTTCGACAGTTGGGAAGCAAGATTTAAGGCCATTGCACACTGAGTACGAAATTTTCGGATGCGTTTTTTCGTGTTCGTCAGCCTAAAAATTCGTCACGCATAGAAACCTTGCACACCGAGTCCGATGCGTATTTTTTAAACCTTTGCGGGAAAAAACGCAAAAATACCAAATGGATTCGTCAAGCAGTGAGGATGATTTTGTTGCCCTCTCTCTTATTGAAAAGAGAAGAAAGAGAAAATATTACGTCCATCCAATCCTGAAATTGCGCCGAGAGGAAGGAGAGTTTCACCTCCTTATCAAGGAGTTGCGAATTTATCCCTAGCGATTCAAAATTTACTTCAGAATGTCAGTGGGACAGTTTGATGCTTTGCTAGCGATTCTGGAGCCACATATTAAAAACAAGACCACCAATTTCCGTGAACCAATCGATTCTGAACGGAGATCTGGCAGTATGTCTAAGGTATGGACACACACACACACCCGCGCGCGCCCGGTCTGAAGCGCTGGGCAGACAAAACAACTAGGCTGTTATATATTGTGCCCAAATAATACATTAGTTATCGAATTGGCTGCTCAATCACATCTTATTCGATCCTAAAATTTCAATCTGATTGAAAGGGGAGGTTTATTAATTTCATAATCAAATATAGAGAAGAGAACATAAACACTTGATCAAACTGTAAAACCGAAACTGAAAGCACGGCGCAAATGTGCAATGATTTGAGGACGAGCTCCCCCCGGCCCTGAATTGTCAAAAGACCTCTCAAAATGCTGCCTCTGGATGCGAAAACGCAGAAAATCGAACCCGATCCGATTAATTTTATGACAGACGAAGTTTCGGAGGCGGTGTGCAAGTAGATTGACATAACGCGAGGTCGAATTTTTTTTTTTAACGTGCTGAAAATTTCGAATGCGAATTTCGGACTCAGTGTGCAATGGCCTTTACTCTAAATGTTTAACAAATTAAAATGTTAAATGTTTTAGTTTGGTAATTGTATATTGTAAGATTTTTCTGATGCCTTATTTCACTTGAAGCAAGACTGAAGCATTAGCATGAAAGCATGATTTTTTAATTTAAGCGATGATGACTAATCATCAAAATAAACCGTCATCTTATGGATTATCCGCCATAGCAAATATAACTATAACACATGACCCCAAATTTCTATCTCAGTGCATCATTTCATTAGCAGTATACAAGAAAGTTTCATGCAAGTTCAGAAAAAATTCAGCCTAATATATCCATTTGAGGTTTCCACATGTCTTGCATGGTTTCTATGTGTGAAAACTCATCTTTCGTGGTCATGTTGCCATGACGCGACTAATCTTTGATTGACGTGTGCACTCTAAACGACCCAACTGACACACACTTGGCCTGCCAATCACATTTCAAATAGATCAGACCTGATTCACACTGACTCATCTTAAAGGGAAAGGTGAAGAGCATGTCTTTCTTTGTACGAATGAAGGTTGGAATGATGGCATGGCTAGCAAGAATGATGTCTCAATGTCTCAAAGTGGGCGGCAATGGGACCATATGATAATTCGAGTCATAATTCAGAGGTTCTGAGTGCCAAGAAACACAAAAAACTAAATTTTAAGAAAACTCTAATCTTCATTACATGACCTTTTTATAGTAAATACTGTTTTTGTACTTGATTCTAGATGTGGTGACAATGTAAACAAACAAAACAATTTGTGTCTCTCAGTCAAACCTCCCATCACGACTGCGTCAGAATATATTCACGAAATGATAGCCTAGTAGTGAGGCATGTTGTTTGAGCGCACACACGCTACGCAACAGCCCCGCAGGAAAACTCAGCTGCATGAATTTAGCTTCGCCCAGTGTAAACTCGGCACTGGCACATTTGTTTGTGTGCGTGACAATGTATTGGTGTAACATTACCTATCAAAGACCTGTCTGTACTGTAGGTCTAGATTGGAATGGTAAGATCGAACGGGAAAATCCCTCGTGAAGGCAAGTGAGTATCTCTTCCTTTCACGGATATTTTCACAACAATTTGCCTGAGAAATTCTCAACTGCTAGTTTGCCATGTCCCATTCGTTGTGATGTCATCAGACCTCCAATCAAGAACGCATCGTCATAGTATCTCATTTCTCATAATTGTCCGAACAAAATTTGTGAAATATAATAGAGTGTTTGTCATCCCAAAAATCATGGGATCAATTCTCAGGGAATGCAAAATCTGATAGATCACATACCTTTAAGGAGTAGTTCACTTTAAAAAAATAAAATAATAAATAAATAAATAAATAAATAAAAACTTTTGCTGATAATTTACTCACCCCATGTCATCCAAGATGTCCATGTCTTTCTTCTTTAGTCGAAAAGAAATCAAGGTTTTTGATGAAAACATTCCAGCATTTTTCTCCATATAATGGACTTCATTGGGAACCAAACGGTTCAAGGTCCAAATGAGAGTTTCAGTGCAGCTTCAAAGGGATTTAAATCAACATCAGACGATTAACAAGGGTCTTATCTAGGACCCTTTGAGTCATGACACGAAAAAAGATTTGTTCATTTTGATGAACGGTGTTAGAACAGGAGAGTCACGAACGCTCATCAGATCACAGAACAGAGCAAGGCAACCATTTGTGCTTCTAAAACTTAAACTTTTATATTTATTTTTAAATTACTAATTCGTTTCACTTGATAAGACCCTTATTCATCGTCTGGTGTCGTTTAAAGCCCTTTGAAGCTGCACTGAAACTCTCATTTGGACCTTGAACCGTTTGGTTCCCATTGAACTCCATTATATGAAGAAAAATGCTGGAATGTTTTCATCAAAAACCTTAATTTCTTTTCGACTGAAGAAAGAAAGACATGGACATCTTGAATGACATGGGGTGAGTAAATTATCAGCACAAGTTTTTTTTTTTTAAAGTGAACTACTCCTTTAACTGCAATACTGTTTAGGGTACACTCTAAAAAATAAAAATAAATCACTGTGTTGAGCTTTTGGGTCTATTTTTTGGGAATTATTTTTTCAGTGTTTGGGTAGATGTAACAACCCAGTGGTTGAACTATTTATCAAGGGCTTGTTCCATCCTCTTCAGGAGAAGCAGTTCTCAGTACCATCGAATATGTGCATTTCTTCTGTAAAATACAAGTTTGTGAACATTTTATTTTATCTACAAAATCCTTACTGTGCAGTAAAAGATGTAATTTTATGTGAAGCAACATACACGGATGTGAGTCACCTAAATGAGTGTTGAATTCGGTCTCATTCGCGTGATACTTTTCATGCCTTGCGTAAAGACACTGAAATCTAAATACTTTTACTCTAAATACTCAGTGCTGTTCACCTAATAGTTTAAGGGCAGGTTATGGTCTCAGTGGCAGCATATATGATTAAAACGCAGGACGCGTCTTAAAGTTACCGATAGCCAGCTCCATCACAGGTTGTGTTAAACGGGTTTAAATGTAGGCAATAGCCCAATTTGATTGGTAAAATTAGCCGAAGATTGTGTCCAAGATATACCCAGACCGTAGGAATCGAACCATGGACCTTGGCTTGCTAACACCATGTGGTTGATGATACAAACTATCCTACTATCCTTAAAAGGATAGGAGTGGTGGTGGCGCAGTGGATAAGACACATGCCTTTGGTGCGAGAGACCCGGGTTCGAATCCACTGTGAGACACCAATGTGTTCCTGAGCAAGACACTTAACCCCTTGTTGCTCCAGGGGCGTGCAACCTCTGACATATATAGCAATTTTAAGTCGCTTTGGATAAAAGCATCAGCTAAATGGTTGTGGCAAAAGATCAGGTGAAATGATGTTAAGGTATATTACGCTGCCTAAAAAATTCACACAAATACTTCAGTGCTGCTACAACACAAACCTACATTTGAGCCCATCCACAAACTCAAAGTGGTCGGCCCATTAAACAGCCATTGAGGGAAGCCACCTTGACTTTATTGACCCTATAAATCTGGTGAGGAGTGGATGAGAGGTCTCTGCTTTAGACAGCGTTTAAAGACAAAGACTACTGGTCCTTCTGAGACAATAGACTTCCTGCTTAACTATTAACAGCTTCACCAGTGATAACTTAATTAGGGGCCAATGATGGGGCTTCAGTCAGAGCTTGGGCCCTTTCATTTGTGTCCACTTGATGGACAGGCACTCATTGGAAGTGGATAGTGTGTGTGTGTGCTGAAAAAAACAGTCAAAAAGGGACAGAATAAAGACTCATATAGCTCATTTGGAATTTTACCAACAAACAAGTTTCTAAGTTTTAAAATAATTTATACTGACAATAGTTAGTGTTAACGCATTACAGGTAACATGAGTAATGCAATGTAATCAGATAAAGAAGTAAAGTTTGTATAAATATACAACTAAATATCTGATTTACTTTTTTAAATAAGTAACAAATAACTTTATTATTCACATTTATTGACCGACACCTCGTAAGATAAATCTTGGGTAAGTGCAAAGGTGTTGTGTGTGCTGTAAAAACATGATGGTTATTGCAGTTTCAGAATAAATGTGTGCATTTACTCATCTAACTTAGACAAACAGATTAAGTATTCCTCCAAATGAATACAAATAGTCATATGCAAACTCAGAATACTAGACAAACCTGCCATATAAGTTAGATAATACAAACAAACTTATACACTTAATAACCAATGTCTTTGCTGCTGACTTTTGATGATCCAATTCAACTATGCCAATTAGCAAAAATAATATTACACTGTAGAAAAAATGGAGTAGGATTTACTTGAACAATGCTTGCTAAACGATCACACTCAGAAAATGCTAGTAAATTTACAAAAGATTTGCCAAGTAAAAACCTAAACATATTCATCAGTAGCTTTAATTAGAAATCTTTAAGTTAAATTTACTTGGAATATGGAATTAAGTAAACTTTACAAAAAATAAGTAATTTTTACTCGGCTAGTAAAAAGTTGATTAATATATCAATTTACCTTTGCTTTTGTATTACATTTCACAAAAACAATAATATTGAATTTTATTAGTTATTTAGAGTTTGTGCTTTACTTAGATCATCTAAGTAATTTATATCACATCATGTCAGATGTGTTAACATCATGTGAATGCAAACACCTCGAATACTTGGTAGACAATACACACTGGCGGTAACATTTGATGGATCGTTTTTGTGTTTGAATGCGTCATTTGAGCAAAAACTTACTCGAAAATGTCACAAAATGGCAAGTTACTAAAACTGACATCAAAAATCAATGATAAAACAGTTTAAATACAGCTGGAAACCAGTGAAAAATGAGCCTCATTAATTATTCAAGGTCCAGTGTATGATGAAGAACCACAGTATCAGAAAAGTTAAGTAATTTTTACTTGATTTTATTGAGTTGATATTTACACTTTCATTTCTACTTGCTTGAATTAAGTACTGATATAGGAATTTACTTGAACTAACTTTTCAAGTAAATTACATTGTTTTTTCACTAGCATTTACTTCACCAAAAAAAAACATTTTTTTCAGTGTAGATAAACATCACATTTGTGTTTTAATTTTGTTTCTTTTTGTTTTTGCGGTCAAAGTGCCTTCACATTTGCCAAAAGAAAACTATTGTTTTTTTATTTTACAGTTTTAAACAAACTAACAAGACAAGCTGAGCCAAGGTTGAAAAACTTGAAAGTAACATAACAATGCTTTCCATAAAAAGTAACTAAGTAACAGAATAAGTTACTTTTTAAGGAGTAATCAACATTGTAACACATGACTTTTTTTTTAAAGTAACTATTTTCTGACAAAGTATTACTTTCAAAAGAATTTTTGATCGGACCTGTCTGAGTGCCATTTAATTCCCAGTCCAAACAAGCCACACACATTAAAGAAAGAGTATTTATGAGACTTCAGAAAGAAAATCTCAAGGTCTTTTAAGGTCATTCTTTGAGGTGTAACATCTCCAGTCTACAATCAATAGTTTCAACCTTTCAAATTGACACTCAATAGCTGAGGTAAAATAAACAGGAATTAGTGAAGCACAGCTAATCCGGACATCAATTCATTATCATGACCTCTAATATGTGCACTGATTCTAGAAAGACAACTGAAAATTAGCAACAAATAGAAGTCATTTCTTAGCACCCAGTAACGTCATACTCTTTCTGTTCGCCATTAGAACGAACAAACATTAAGATAAAAAAAGCTGCATGAATATGTATAATATATATCTAAAATATCATTTTTCACAAGAACCTTTTTTAAATGTATCTGGTGTACTGTGACATTATTGTGAACTCACCTCAATTGTGAACTGCTTCCTCTTGAGTTTGAAGGCCAAGTCTTTCGTATCGGGTACTTCACATGACAGACAGTTCAGATGAGGCAACTGACAAACATGCCAGGAGACCTGAACAAACAGAAGATACTAACAGCGAATCACAAATAACGTGCTAGAAACACATACTGTCAGAGATATTAGTGAGTATAGACTATCATTCAGAAGTTTTTTTTATACTTTTGATAGATGTTTCTTTTGCTCACCAAGGCTGCATTTATTTGATTAAAATACATTTCAATTTATTTCAAAATGTAATTTCTATATAAGCTGAATTTTCAGCATTACTCCAGTCATCAATGTCACATGATCCTTCAGAAATCATTCTAATAGAGGGAATGCGTGTGATGTCATCGTCTGGTCAAGTGCCTGCAGTTTCTCACAGTGAGTGGCAAAAAGACTGAGCGGCTGTATATGTTTTCAGCGTGAATGCCGCAAAAAACAAACACAACACATATAAAGTGGGAAAGAGCTTTGCGATTGACTGTAACAACTAGATTTGACAAAAAATCTGAGGTATATTTTTACAGACTACTATAGAAAGAGGAGAAAATGGATCGCTGCAATTCACAGAAACAACTGGAACTTCCAGTCAGCGAAAGGTGGATCTGTAGAGTTTTATAATCCCACATATCTTATTGTTATATATATATATACACAGTATATATACAGTATATATATATATATATATACAGTATATATATATACAGTATATATATATATATATATATATAGTATATATATATATATATATATATATATAGACTAACCACTCATCAATTAAATATTTATCATTGCATATTCTGCATTATTGGATGTTTCTAATAAACACTGACCAAAAAAAACCTATTAAGTTTTAGGCTGGACGATATGATGATATATAGGCTATATATAACACTGATATAAGTGATCACCTGGATTTAGACCTATATTGTATTTATATAAAGCGTTCACAGGCAAATTTGCTTTATCTTTGCCGTATCTGTGCTTCTATTTCCCCGGCGTCGAAATCAGGCAAACATAAATGTCAGGCGATACACAATTCCTTTCTGCATGTTAATATCCATGGATCACTGGATCTTTAGTAAGTTGTAAGGAACACTATATTGAGTCCAACATTTAGTTTAAATTGATATAATTGTTAGTTTTAATCGCATTTCGCAGTTTCCCCTATTAAATCCAGTCACAGATGTTTTGCCACTCAGTCAGGCTGAGGGGGTTGTTTCGTGCGGGAAAGCTGACGTCAATGCATTCCCTCTATTCGCTGATTTGCAGCTCTGAGAACACACACAAATTGTGAAGCATTTACTTTTTGAAACAAATTTCACTCAGAAATTGCTGGTAAATTTAATAAATAAATACAAAAAGAATCTGCGTTTGCAAAAAGAAAGTGGCACATTGAATTAAATGTGAAATTTTGAAGTAAAATAAACAAACTCTCAAAAATGTTAAACTTTCGAAAATAATGTGAATGTTATTTGCTTAAAGGGTATCCACTTTTTTTGGAAATAGGCTAAGTTTACAACTCTCCAGAGTTAAACTGTTGCAGTTTTACCATTTTTAAATTCATTCAGCCGATCTTCGTTCTTAGCATAGCTTAGCATACATCATTGAAGTGCACAAGACCATTAGCATTTCTCCAAAAAAAGAAAAAAAGAAAAGAAAAAAAAGGCCAAAGTGTTTCGATATTTTTCCCATTTAAAATTTGACTCTTCTGTTGTTACATTGTGCACTAAGACCGAAGAAAATGTAAGCTTGCGATTTTCTAGGCTCATATGGTAGGAACTATACTCAACAGGTGAACTAAAACTCGTAAGTAAAACTAGTTTAACTCTGGGGTAGCTTTAAAATTTGCTATTTCCAAAAAAAGTGGAGTATCCCTTAATTATTCTGATAAAAATTTTGTGAAAATCGTGATAATTTTTTTCAGATTCTTTGATGAATGGAAGCTCAAAATAATGTCATCTATTTGAAATAGTAAAGATATTTATGATTTTTTTTTTAAATGAAAAGCCTCTAAGTGCCAAATTTCTTCAAGAATGATCATTTTTATCAAGCTTGTACATTTAAGTTCAGTAATTGCACTTAAATGGCAATGAAGATTGTAATTGTCATTTAAGTGAAATTACTGAACTTAACATATTGAGGCTTGGAGCCAGAAGGGCGTAAGTGGCTAACTTTACAGGAGAGACAAAACAAAATTGTGACCACGCTACAATCACCTGTATTATTAACCTTAAACCACAAACATTACAATCACAGGCATACTTACATGAAATGAGTATTTAAATAAAAAATGTAAGGCATATTAACACAATCAACATGTTCTAAATCATTTTCCAAAAAAACAAAGTCAAATAAGTTAAATACGCCCTTTTGTTGCTTTATTCAATACAGTTTAATCTCAGATAGGCACCATTGGCTAGAGCTCATCGAGACCTTTATTTTGATACATAGAACTCATATTCGGCCAAAATGCCACTTACGCCCCTCTGGCTCCAAGCCCTCGATATGCAAGCTTGATAAAAATGGTTATTCTAGAATTATAATTCAAAATATATATATATGTCACTTTTGATCAAATTATTGCATCCTTGCTGAATAAAATCTAACGGACTGCAAACATTTTGAATGGAAGTGTTAACTGTAGTGCTTATGGGTATCATTAACTAAAACTGCACTCAAAATCCATTTGGCAGGACGTTTCTGACAATATCGCAGAGGCTAATAAGCATGTTGTGAAACAAATATTTTTCCCATGTGTTGTTTTGCCTGTTACCCATTTAAACAGACTCTTTCTTTCATTGTCTGCCGAGTTTTACAGTGTGCACATGTAGCTATCATCTTTCACACTGGCCACTATAGCATTGTATCAACCATTTTTTTATTAGCTGCACCAATGGGCAGAAACCAAAACATATGAGAGAAGGACTACAGCGGAGGGAGGAGAGAAATGGGTTGGTGGGAGGGAGAGAAAGCCAGAGAGGTGAGTGGAGGATGGGGGTAAAACAAGGTCAGTCGGCACAGGGGCATGTTGGGAAGAGAGAAGCTTTTTCGTCCTCTTTAATTCCTCCCTCCATCTTTTTCCCTCAGTTATGTGGCCAGTAGAAATATGGCATTAAAAAGAAGCACTGAAGACCAGAATGAGGGGGATGAGAGGATGGAAAGAGCATGTGTGTGTGTGTGTGTGTGTGTGTGTAAAGGGACCCGTGTGCTAGGTTGATTCCGCTCAAGTTGATTTGTTGTGACAGAACTCCCAACATGCTTTGTGCAGCGGACGCACCACAGTAAAGAAAGAGTGGCCTCATGTACGTCTTTACATTCACTAAGACCTTATGGCACAGCGTTATTCATGAAAAGAGGTAAAAATCAATAGCAAAAGCTAACAATAACTGTTCGAACACATTGAAAGTAAGGCTATGCATTGCCAAGATGTTTGTGAAACCATCTGGAAAGCATTGCATTATATTTTAAGTATCTTATCTGTTTTAAAACATCTTAAAGGGTTTTTCACATATAATTTAAACAACACTAATATAATTAGAGTTTTATTTTGTTCACAAATACCATAGTATTAACTAACTAATTCATGATTGTGAAATCATTCATCTGTATTGCTAAACAAATACTCTAATAATTATATTTACCACCCATCCGATACGCATTGACATTGGACATGTTGTATCACAGAATCCATGTGTTATCCAATCAAATGGATTTGAAGTAAAAACTAATTTTAACTAATATTATGTTATTATTATTTTATATTTTTTATATTATATTATAATATAAAATGCTAAAAGAACAAATGAAGAGTTCAGATGCAAAAGCCTCTAAGTGCCATTTGAAATTTTCTTCTAAAATGATCATTTTTATCAAGCTTGTATATATTTACGTTCAGTAATTTCACTTAAATGGCAATGAAGATTACCTATTAATTGTCATTTAAGTGAAATTACTGAACTTGATAAAAATGGTCATTTTAGAAGAAAATTTTAAATGGCATTTAGAGGCTTTTGCATCTGAACTATTCAAATATTAAAATAATCAGTAACATAATAAATAAAAGTACCAACTCATATAATTGAAAATATTTAAATATATAAATATGTGATAAATACCTTGATAAAGAAACTATTGAAACAAAATAATGAAATAAGTAAGTAAATAGTAAGTACATAAACAATCATCTGAGGTCATTAAGTGTTTGTAAACCACACCCCTCTGGCCATTCCATACTTGTAAATGAATGCAAGAAAGAAACAGGGCAGGGGGCGGAAACAAGGAGAGAACTGTAAACAAACTGACCTTTAGAGAGATGGACAAAAAAAAAGATGAAGAGATAAAGCATGCAACATTAAGAGATGGCGAGAGTTTCACGATGAAAACAAGGGAGGATATAAAGAGGCACAATGAGAGGAAAAGGGACAGAACGGAAAGAGCGTGAGCCCAAAAGATCTTCCTCATCTGCAGTGTGGCCACAGAGAGGTTTTAGCCAGTATGAAAATATTGATTCTGCAACTCTGCGGCCCCTGAGGGCTGTGCTGGGTGCTTGTGATGGGGCGGTGGGGGCTCTCTCTCTCTCTGAGTGTGTGTGTGTTTTCCGTGGCAGCTGAATCTCCCTGGCCTGTCTGCCAAGGAGCACGTCTGATTGAACACGGCCACACTAACAGGAGCTGACAGCTAGAGAGAGGTCCACCCTGCCTGCCCCTTTCTACTAATGCACTTTACTGAGCGAGTGTGTGTGTGTGTTTGTGAGAGCCAGAGAGATGGGATGATGCAAAAGGCATGAATAAGACGAGGGACCAATGAAACATCTTTTGAAAATAGATTTTCCGAAGAAATGCGAGGGGTGTCCGTCATGATTCTAGACTGGTGTGGATGGTTGCTAGGGTGTTGCTATGCAGTAGCTGAGGTGTTCAGGTGTTCACTATAGTATGTATTAATGCTCTGAATTCACTTTTATTTTTCTATATATTAATTTTTCGTGTTAGATTAAGTTTTAGTAATTTAACTTTGTGCTTTTGTCCTTTTTAGTAGTTTTTTTAAATATATATATATATATATATGGACATATATATATATATTTTTTTAAGCTAAAAAAAAAAAAAAAAAAAAATATATATATATATATATATATATATATATATATATATATATATATATATATACATATATATTTTTTTTTTTTTTTTTTTTTTTTAATTTAGCTTTATTTTAGTTCTAGTGTTGGTAGTACTTAAGCTTATTTTTATTTTATTTTTTAACATTTCTTTTATCATATAATACTGTAATATTTTTAGTTAACAATAAGTTAACTGATTCTGAGTCAGCCTCATGTCAGTGATAAACTATTAATGTTTTTATTATTATTTGAATTACACTCTAATTTTAGTTTAAGTAATTGTTGTGTTTTTTACTAATTTTTAAATGTCTATATAACATTTATAAATAGTTATTTATTCATTTTAGTTTATTTAATTTCAGTTATTATTTTAGCACTTCAACTTAACCTAATCAGAAATGAGAACATAAAATTGCTGAAATAAAATAAGTTTAACAAATATATGTTTTAATGGTTTTACTTTGAATTAACAATAATAACCCCGGTCCTTTTAACATTCTGGTCTCTAGATACATTGATTTTTGGTATCTGGTCTCTAGATATGTCCATCAGTTTAATCATTCACCAAAAAAAAAAAAAAAAAAAGAAAAAAAAGAAAAATTGAAATCCCATTGTGTAAAATAGGTATTAATCGATGCAGGAGTTACAAGCCAAGATTTAATACTTAGGTTTTGTGGGTTTTCTGTCAGTGTATTTGAACTCTTGTATGCATGTTTCTTCTCACCATGATAGTCTTTGTAAAGTGGGTTGGTCTCCTTCTCTGAGCCTCTGAATGCCTCCAGAGCGATGGCTGTGTCACTCAGTCTGATTATTCGTCCCATTACGGCTCTGTTCTGAGAGTGCGAGACAGAAAGAGAGAGTGGGAATAGAAGAGAAGATACAGGAAATAAATGAGAAGAGTCCAATTAAAAGTGTACAAACAAAATGTAGAAACATCTAGAGCGGAAGCTGAGAGCATCTCTTGCTAATTAAACCCATCCTAACAAGCAGGGGTTTCACTCCCTTTACTCTGAGAACTGAATTAGGTCATCATTATTTCTCGGAAAAATGGAGACAGGGTATTCTGGAGGCGGAACTCATGATCTTACAACAAAGCCTGAGCTTACAGATCTAAAACCACATCAGACAGCAGTGATTAAAAAAAAATAAAAATTACCAACACCACTCTCTATGATGACTGATGATCGTTCACATTTGAGATATCACTGATGTCCATTTGAGGTAAACATTGCTCCATTTGTTAAATGCAGCTTAGGTGAGCAACTTTTGAATAGTAGTGTATGTGCTTGTAGCAACAGAATTTCGGAAATGTATGCAGTTTATTGATTTACTGATAATAAGCAGTGTAGCTACAGTAGTATGCTTGATCACTGTACTCGATAATACTTAGGTTAACAGATTTAAATAAACTCTAGACCTCAGCGCAACTCATCCAACACCCGTGACATTCGTTTAGTAAAGTAAGAAAGTATTACTTTCAAACATGGTGATAAACAGGCCAGATTTGGGCCATAGTATCATTGAGACTTTGCTGTTAAGTAACCACCTAGAAACCATCCAGAATTTAGGAATGACATATCAACAGCCTGGCAACCTCCCAGAACACCCAGCCCGTTCTTATCACCAAAGCGCCATATACAGCGCTTGTGCAAAAGCGTAAATATCCAACGCACATGGCACCCTTTCAGCGCCAAATGAGACGTGAAAATAAATAGGGCAGAAGGCGCCTCTAGTGAGTCTAAGGTCCTACCCCTACCCCATACCTAAACTTAAGCCGTGCTCATTTGGCGCTAAAGGGTGCCATGTGCGTGGATATTACGCTTTGCAAAAGTGTCAAAATATGTCGCCTTGGGATGAGAATGCGTTGAGAACTAGGGTTGTAACGGTATACCGGTATGGCGGTTTATCGCGTATATTGACATGTACGATTATCATATCGTACACATTTACTTATCCGGTAAAAGAAAAAATTAAACCAGAATTCACCTGCACTGCCGCATGCAACTTCTTTCAGCTTGACTGCTTACACTCCATACCTGTACAGCGCTGAAAATGTCAGAGACAGAGGCTGCGAATCTCTATCTCCCGCCGAAAAAATAAATAAAATCTGCAGTATGGGAATATTTTGGATATCCGAAAACGATCGTGGTGTTGTCCTTGAAGATGGATATCCAATTTGCAAGATATGTGGACGAAGAGTGGCTGCAAAAGCAGGAAACACGTCGAACATGTTCTCCCATATTCAGGAACACCATCCCTCCGTGAAGATAAAGGTTATTCATAACTTTTATAACTTAAGGCCATATTATTTCTGTCATGCTGAGGGAATCACGGTCTGTCAAAGACGCACACCCGTCCTTTCTGTGTTACAATACAGATATGCCATGTAAAATGCGCGATTTAAAAGATAGATGGATGAATAAATCAAAATATAGCTGCAGTAGCCTAAATCAAATCGCGATGTGCGTGTCTGTGAATATACAACGCAAAAAGACTCGGTGTGCAAGCCCCTTCTATATTCAGCGCGTCTCTGTATGAATGAGCAGCGCCGTTTCGTAGATCTAGTACACTCTCAAGTACGCATGACGCACATGGTTTTTAAAGCTGTCTCACCCACTATGTGAAGACGTGAACACATGAACATATACAGACAGAGAACACTTAATGTGCACTTTATAATTGTTTTTTAAAAGAATAATCATCAAATACACTGACTGAAACTCATAGGTGTTCAGTACAACCTGTAAAAAAAGTTTGGTTTAGTCTATGACTAAAATAATGACTAAAATATATTACTATTGTGTATAATTTTTTTGTCCATGTTTTAATTTAGTAAACCTCTCTTGTGTAGACAAACTAAAGTTGTTACATTTTATCTGATTGCATTTTCAAAAATACATTTTGTATTCAATCACAGAATCCAGACCAGTTATTTCAGACAACCCAGAATTTCTGAGGAAATAAATATACATTTCAAAAAGACTCTATTAAAAAAAACTTGTTACAATAAACCATGTTCAACCAAAAACATATCTTTTTTATTAATTTAAGGGCCATTGTAGCTGATGATGATTATAATAATGATAGTTTAATATACGTATACCGATGAAACCGTGATATTTTTCTGAGACGATTATCATACCGTGAAAATCTCATACCGTTACAACCCTAGTTGGAACACCCTACCAATTTTGAATAGGTGTACATTTCAATACGTCATTCAATGCATCCAAATAATGTTTTAAAGGGATAGTTCACTTTTTTATATGTTTTAGCTTACCTCAAGGGAATCTAAGATGTAGGTGTCTTTGTTTCCGCAGTAGTTTCAATTTTTATATTTTTAGGTCAAACGGTTCATGTCTATCAGTCATATAATGGAGGTCTATGGTCACCACCTCAAAGAGCATACACAGAGAAGTTCCAAATTAAACATGATTTAATGACTCGTAAATGTAAGTACACATTGATGGCCTAAGACACGAAACGAGTGGTTTGTGTGAGAAACAACCAGTATTTATATCGTTTTACCTCTTGTAACACACAGTCATATCCAAGTGATCTGAGGGCGCGGGCGCTTCGGTCTTTACAAGCGCCGGAAAGTGGCGGAAGTGATCTCTTCGGAAGTGAAGAAGAGTTCGCTCAAGCACACGTAATTGTTTTCTTTTACGAATGGTTTAAAAATCCCGAATAAACGCAAATTAGTAAAAATTTAATTAGCCGTCAATACCATTAGATAGGTCTTACCTACTCTTTGTTCAATGTAAACAATGAGTGGACGTACATTCGCGAGAGATCATATCCGCCGCTTGCGGCAAACCAAAGCGCCCGCGCCCTCAGATCTCTTGCGATGTGACTGTGATTACAAGAGGTAAAAACAATATGAATACTGTTCGTTTTCTCACACAAACCACTCGTTTCGTGTCTCTAGGCCATCAATGTGTACTTACATTTACGAGTCATTAAATCATGTTTAATTTGGACTTCTCTGTGCATGCTCTTTGAGGTGGTGACCATAGACCTGCATTATATGACTGACAGACAAGAACGGTTTGACCTAAAAATATCAAAATTGAAAATACTGTGGAAACAAAGACACCTACATCTTGGATGCCCTTGAGGTAAGCTAAAACATACCAAAATTTATTTCAAAGTGAACTATGCATTTAATCATGGCATCCAAACTGGTATTATAAGGTTTACTTTGGTTAGGATTTCAGCTGTACTACAGTATATAATGCAACCCACTGTGAAATGCTGCCTTTGGTTGCGTCATGCGACATTAAATCCATCAGATAAGAGCAGAACATACGTTTGGTGCTCAAACACATTGAGTGATCTGATTCCCTCAGAACACATGCTCTCCAAATCTGTCTGTCTCTCTGACTCGGATCGCACAACTCATGCAGTGTCGCCATACGGCACAAATCTGGATGAACGCAAGCACAAAGCCACATCAACTCAGGAGAAAGATCCAAAGATCCAGACCGCTTCAGAGCAAAGACTTCTCACCCATTAATGCTTTCATTCCAAAAATATCTGCTGTTAAATGGTGTAAAAATGCCTTTCAGCTCATTGAGGTTGAGTCACGCAAGAATTACACAAGTTCACATTTACACTTTGAAATGGACGAGCTAATAATGTATTTCCCATGATGGGAAACATTTGAAAAACAGATTAAAATGTGGTAAAACATGTTAAAGAGAGATAACTGTATGATATAAATGGGCCAGAATGGGCTTGTAAAATAATGTATATGATATGAAGATCCTGTCATGAGACATAGAGACAATAAGCTAGCTTAAAGTGTTAAAGAGTGAAAAAGCACAAATGCAGATCAAATATGAGCAGCAAATCTGCTGAGAGCGCCTCCTCCTGGTCAAAAACAAAATACAGAGACCATTCGGAAAGGCGGGAGCACTCCAGAAGACAGACAGAGATATCAGGCTGTAGTGAAAAATTTATCTCTACGCCACTCCTGAATATTTCATGCGCTCCCTCTCTGTAGCAGCTGACGTGGCCTAATGCAGTTTTCATGCATCCGTGTCCTCTTTCTTTCCTTTCTCTTTTCATTCCTTCTACAGCACACTTTGAGAGCATGTATGTTTGTGTACGCAGCCTTGACCCTTTTCCCAAATCTAGCATAAAAAATGTAACCCAAGCAACTGTGTTAGTGACAGTCACTGCCAACTTAACGCCATCACACCAATTCGAGTAAACAATACAGCTGAAAATGTAATGCAACTACACAACAGTTGGGCCAACATATGGAAGAGTGAAGTCCAGGATGGAATAATGATATGAGGAAACATTGTGTAGTTGGACTGATTAATCTTTTCAAAGCACCTAAAATAAAGATGTTTTTATGGACATGGCACAGGAAAATAAAAAAAGTATGTTAATTAAATACATAGAGAAAAAAAGATGCATATGTAAATAAATAAAAGTATACATTTCATAGTGACAATGTGAAGTAAATGCAAAAGTATCCATTACAAGTACACAGCAAAATAATCAAATACAGAAATTATTTCTGCTCGTGTTATGAAATTAAGATATTTAGGCATTTTGTTAAACATATTTAAATATCCGCACACCGTTCATCACGAGAATGCTAATATACACATAGCTTATTTCAAATAGACTTAAACATTAGAAATTAAATCTGAAGAGCATTTTAAATGACACAATTAGAACAAATTTCCATATAAATTGGCTTTACATCAATTATCATTCAACTTAAATTAACATTTTACACATTTTTTACACATAAATTTTGTCCAGTTGCCACCACAGTTGGAATCTGCTCATTTTTGAGAGGAAATCTGTGCAATTAATATATTTTAAAATGGCATACAGTACTAATATAGACCTTAAGGCTTGTTCACAGCGGGACGAATTTCGCACGCGATAATCGGTAGCGTTTAACGGCTTGTGACTAAACAAAGGGTGCCAATGGGAGTGTGCACACAAACACGAAAAAGCGTCATTTAAAAAAAAAAAAAAGCCTGGGGTTCGTTTTTTTTGTTTGATGCGCCACATTAAAAACTATCCGACCAATGAGAATGGCGCTTTCGCTCACGTGTTAGGAGCTTCTGAAGTTACAGTAAACACAACATGGGGGGTGAACAGCCCTGAAGGCCTGTTCACACCAGGACGAATTTCATACACGCGTATTCATCGTACATTTAACGCCTTGTGACTAAACAAGTGTGCACACCGACACCGAAAAGCGCCAAGCGTGAAAAGCATCATTTAATATAAAAAAAAAAAAAAACGTCTTGGTTAAATTTTTTTGGTTTTGACGCGCCCGGTCAAAATTAGATTGGCGCTTTTGCTTACGTGTCTGGAGCTTCTGAAGTTACAGTAAAACACAACTTGGGGCGCTCAGAGCACAAAACGGTCCTGCAGAGCACACATACATAACGGCGAAGAATATGTGCGGCAAGTAGCCGTCTACACTGCCGGGAAGAAATAAGACGAGAAAGATGCAAGGCAAGATGAATGTGGATCTGCTGGTCTCGTTGGTGTTGGAACATAAATGACATTTTTGTTTTACATTAAGTGCCATCTAATGTCAGGGAATGAATTGTTCACTCGGCTCATCGTCAGCAAAAATCGCTTGGGTGTGAACACAAAAAACGTGCTAAAAACACTGGCAAATAATGCGCGTCGATACTCGTCCGTGTGTATGGCACTTTATGTAACCCCGCCCCTTTTCAGCACTGCGCTCGTTGCTTTCCTGTCGTCCGGATTGTATCTCCACAGCATAAGATCTTATGGATTTATAATCTAACCGCTCATTTTTAAATCTTCCTGGTCTAATGAAGGTTCAGTTTAGCTTCTGTTTATGTTCGCTGGTCAATGTATAAATGTGAAAAAATGCATAATAAAAGACTATCATATAAAGCGATCAAGTCTCATCAGAAAATTTCTCATCAGAGAATTTGTAAAAGTGTGAAAAATGAGCGTTTGCCTTCTGTCCTCAACTGAACCGATTCCATGCAGGCCTACTAATTAGTTACAGAAAATGTACACTTCTAAGATGGCCTTGCTATACAAGTCACATCAGAAATAAAAACTCAAGTTCTGGCGGTTTCAGCACTTCTTTAAACCCCTTCTGTTCTGTCTTCCTAGGCTGTCAAACTCTTTAAGACTGAAAGTCTGGGTCTCCAGGGTCCTGCGACCCAACCGAGGCTGTATAGGTGTGTGTGTTAGAGGACTATGGCTATTTGAGCAGAGATTGATTAAAGATTCAGATGGACCATGGCTTTAATCTCTGGCATAGGAGGCTTTCAACGCCCTAAGCCCTTTCACGTCGACATTAAAAATACATGAACAGAAACTTTTCATTACAGAGCCACATCAGACAGATTTTAGATGAGGTGCTAATGCAAATAATGGAGGATTAACACAACATCTCTAGGAGTTGACCCCGCATTTAGTAGTTAAAGCGATACTCCACCGTTTTTTCATAAACTATGTTATTCCCTTAACTAAGACGAGTTGATACATACCTCTCTCGTCTTAATGTGTGCACTCAATCGCTCTGGTGCACGAGACACTTTAATCGATCGCACTTAACTAGCCCAGTTCATTCAATATGGGCCAAGACGAGAAGTACAAAATAAAACGTTGCACTTTTCTTAAACGTGTAAAGTGGATAACTATATTGTATGGCGGAATACCACCAGCAAGTGCTTGGGAGCACTTCGACTCGCGTAGAAATATCATCATCTCGTGAAAAGTCCTCTCACTAGTAGGCTAGAAATCTCAGACGCGCCCTAGCGGACAGCAAAAATTATTTCGCAGCCAGTGTGGTCTAGCAACTCTCCATAGACGTTTTAGCTGGAAAAACCAAACTCTGGTCAGGCCAATCACATCGTGTATAGAGTCGGCGGCGTGAGCTTAACATAATGGCGACAGAGTTGCGATGGTTCACTGCTACTTGAAAACAAAGAATGGCTGCTGCTGGCGAATCAGCTGTCTTTCGATTTCGGCTTTGACCGCTACTTTGGATGATTTGAACTTAAGCTTTTCTTTTGAAACCAGAACAAAGAATGGCACTTGACTCATTTAAAAAAAAAAAAAAGATGTGTTCAGAGTTTTGCCGACTGGATACGGTAAAAGTTTAATATATCAACTTGCTCCGCTAGTGGGAAAACGCATGGGACTCAGTTCGTCACCTTCTTTGTTGCTCTGATTGGTTGTACTTTTGACAACGTTTATCCCGCCCCTCCGATTGAGCCCTGTCAATGATGAGTTCCCAGACCTAACATCTTGATGTAGGTCTAGCATGCCAGGCTAGTACACTAGTGATGTTACTGTACATTAAGAAAATCTATTCAAGCTCCACATATGAGCAGATATATTGATACAAAAGCATCAGAGATTTAAACTAAAGTCCAAAACAACTTGCATGACAACGCTTTGAAAAAAAGGCTTAATTTCTGTTACTGCATTCGAATATTCAATGGGTACATAGCATTTTTAAATGCAAAGTGTGTGTGTGTGTTTTTTATCAAAAGCAATTGTATTATTAATAATAATAATACTACATGTGAAATATTTAAAAATATATATATATGTGAAGTATTAATAATTTTTATTATTATAAACATTGCTTTAAAAGAAGAAGAAAAAAGGACAAACATTCAAAAGTTTACAATGTAAAATATCCATTTTGTATTTGTATGCATTTCAAAATGTAATTTATTCTTGTGATGGTAAAGCTGAATTTACAGCATCATTACTCCAGTCTTAGAAAAGAAAGGATTAGAATTTAAGTTATTATAGATTTGCATTATTCTCACAATTAAGTAGTTGCTTTTTAGCATGCATAGTACTAGGATATTGGCTGTTTATTAATACTCATGGTAGGTGGCGGTAATACTCCTAAGCGGTAAGCAGCCGGTTACAAGAGTAGTCGAAGAAGAACGTCCTCATCTCAGTTCTCGCGCATACGTTCTGGAAATCTCTCACTCTCGTTCTCAAGGCCCATAAGGAAGTAATGGAATAGCTTCGAATAACGTCGCTATTTGTTTGTTTGTTTTTTCGCACAAAAGTAGTCTCGTCGCTCGATAAACTTATAATTGAGCCACTGTAGGCACATGGAATATTTAAACATTTTCTTTAATGACTTTATGGGCCGTCAAGAGCCAGTCCCTTAGGAAGCCTATGTAGGAGTGATCCAGCTCTCAGATTAAATCAAAAATATCTTCATTTGTGTTCCGAAGATGAACGAAGGTCTTACGGGGTTGGTACAGCATGCGGGCTGAGTAATTAATGACTTAATTTTCATTTTTGGGTAAACTAACCCATTAAAGCACATATGGATGCCTTATCTGCATGACCATATTCTACATCCCCTACCCAACACAGAAACTTAACTATCTTACTAACTATTAATAAGCAGTAATTATGTTTACATCATTGTAACATACATGTAAACATGTTTACATCACATCCGTTCCACAAAACCACTTTCAAACCAATCACAGCGTTTACTGCCATCACCTCCACCGCAGAAAGCCGCTGTGCGCCCAGCCTGCCTAGAGGGTTTTAGCACTTTGTCTCCAAACGGACAAAGAACAGCGAGATCTTGTCTTTTGAAGCACTCTTAGAGCACAGCGGCTGTGGCCTGACTCTCGTTGGCTAATGGAGGCACAAAGAAAAGGGCCTCTCAGGAACCCAAGACGCTGAAAGAGAGAAGCGCCCAGAAAGACTTCGAGACTGACCATTGGCTGGCTGAATGCAAAGTTGAGGGCCTCAGACAAGGAAATGTGGCTTCACGCGCCAGTAAAGAAGCTCCTCTGAAGGCCAAACATACATGTACTCAAACAGATACACACACAGGCCCCCTGAACCCCAGCCAAGCGGAACCTCATTCACGCAACGGAAGGGGGTCGACTCTCTGACTCCGGCTCATGGGGCGGTTATGGTGTGCCAGGGTTGACAAACTTATGGTGACCTCAATGCTGGTCCATGTGAATGACAGTCAAGTTCAAAAACAAAAGTCTAAAAAGACTTTTGCAAGATTACTTCTGGAAGCTGATGTCGGAAATGTTCATCTTGCATGCATCCTCCATCGCAAGTAGTGATGAGTACTTGAGTTCAAAAGTTTAAAAAGACAGCAAAACAGATGTATTTTCGAGAGGAAAATGTGAGTGGAGCTTGCCTGCCAAGGGTTGCACAAAGATAGAGGCTGTATCTGAAATCGGACTCTCTCTTGAGTAGGTACTTATTCTGAATATAGTAATTACTTCACAACCGCTGAAAAAATAGTTTCTATAGTATGAGTATGTGTAGTATGAATGTAATCTGGACGTACTACATTCGCCATGCTGTCATTATCATGTGAACTACCAGCGTCAGCTTCACTGCCGTTCATAAATCCTCTCCCAGTGGCCTGATGGGATGGAAAAGTGTCCATTGTGTTTCCACTTCAGAATCTCGCCTGAAGTCAGAAGGACATCCGCATACTTTTTTTTGTCATGTACTGTTTTTGCCTACTACATACAGTAGTCAGGGAAGTATTCAATTTTGGATGCAGCCAGAGTTGCTAGCCCACCCTAAAGTCTTTATAATATTCTCGTGTCTCAATATGGTTTATGTCCCTCCTTAAAGTCCAACTGTGGTGAAAATCAAGCTTTTAGTGTTGTTTATGTGTCTATGTAATGTTTGTAATATGCTTTAATGGGTTAGTTCACCCAAAAATGAAATTAAGTCTTAATTACTCACCCCCATGCTGTTCCAACTCTGTAAGACCTTCGTTCATCTTCGGAACACAAATAAAGATATTTTTGATTAAATCTGAGAGCTGGATCACTCTTCCATAGACTGCCTAAGGGACTGGCTCTTGATGGCCCATTAAAGTCATTAAAGAGAAATGCTTAAATATTCCATGTGCCTACAGTGGCTCAATTATAAGTTTATCAAGCGACGAGACTACTTTTGTGCGAAAAAACATAAATAACGACTCTATCCAACTATTCCATTACTTCCTTATGGGCGCATGCGCAAGAACTGAGATGAGGACGTTCTTCATTCGACTACTTTTTGTTACCGGCTGCTCACTGCCTAGGAGTATTACCGCCACCTACCGTATAAGATGATGTGCTGATATAGCTGGAAGCGCAAAACTTTGTTTGCAAGCAGAGGAAGATGCGCGCTGTACATACGCTTTTGAATTACCGTATTTTCCGCAATATAAGGTGCACTTAAAAGCCTTTAATCTTCTCAAAAAACGACAGTGTGCCTTGTAATCCGTAGCGCCTATATGGATCATCATCTTATACGGTAGGTGGCGGTATCTCCTAAGCGGTGAGCAGCCGGTGACAAGAAGTAGTCGAATGAGAACGTCCTCATCTCAGTTCTCACGCATGCGCCCATAAGGAAGTAATGGAATAAGTCGAATAAAGTCGTCATTTATGTTTTTTTCGCACAAAAGTAGTCTCGTCGCTTGATAAACTTATAATTGAGCCACTGTAGGCACATGGAATATTTTAACATTTTCTTTAATGACTTTATGGGCCGTCAAGAGCCAGTCCCTTAGGCAGTCTATGGAGGAGTGATCCAGCTCTCAGATTTAATCAAAAATATCTTCATTTGTGTTCCGAAGATAACGAAGGTCTTACAGGGTTGGAACAGCATGGGGGTGAGTAATTAATGACTTAATTTTCATTTTTGGGTGAACTAACCCTTTAAGACACATTGCATTAAGTCAACACCATTGCGGAGTATTTTCTTCTGAAATCTGCAGTGAACCAAAGACAGTCTCAAAAACAAGGTTTGAAATCTCTGGCGTTTCTGACGTCACCTTGTAACTGAAACAGGTCAGACGAGTGATCGTCAACGAGTGGATCTCTGAGCTGGTGTGAGTGAATGGAGGCAAAGCTAATTTGCATATTCATAGAATCACGTATACTAAATGAGGCAAGGGTGTAGAGTTATATTCAAGCTATTTTAAGGCATGAAGAATTTTATTTTTAAGGAAAGTGTTATTTTGGCACTCAAAGAGGAGTTCTAATGGATTAAATTCTTGACTACAGGGGGACTTTAAAGGAGTAGTTCACTTTAAAAAAAACTTTTGCTGATAATTTATTCACCCCACGTCATTCTCTTCTTCAGTCAAAAAGAAATTAAGGTTTTTTGAGGAAAACATTCCAGGATTTTTCTCCATATAATGGACTTTAATGGGAACCAAACAGTTCAAGGTCCAAAAGACTCTCCTGTTCGAACTCATTTATCAAAATCTTTTTTCGTGTAATTTGGTTCATTCAACAAACGAAATGAACGAGTTGACTCTGGCAAAGGTTTGTTAATTTTGATAAACGAGTTCGAACAGGAGAGTCACGAACGTGCATCACAGAACAGAGCAAGGCGACCATTTGAGCTTATAAAACTTAAACTTTGTTATTATTATTATTTTTTTTTAATGAGCGATCGTTTCGCTTGATAAGACCCTTATTCATCGTCTGAAATCGTTTAAAGCCCATTGAACAGTTTGCAGTTTGCACTGAAACTGTCTTTTGGACCTTGAACCGTTTGGTTACCATTGAAGTCCATTATATGGAGAAAAACCTGGAATGTTTTCATCAAAACCTTAATTTCTTAAGAAAGAATGACATGGATATATTGGATAACATGGGGGTGAGTAAATTATCAGCAAATGTTTTTTAAAAAAGTGAACTACTCCTTTAAGTGTAAATCTATGGGACATAGATTTTGCAGGTTTGATTGTGAAGATAATCTGTTTGCTTAGTAAAGTAATAGCTTATCTCAAATCAAAACAGACAGTTTTTTCCACATAGATAAGGGTTTTGTTTGAGATGAGCAAACACTATATAATTACGTTCCTCCATGCTTCACTTTGGTAGAGATGCATTTATTATTATATTTCTCACCATGCAGACTCATTTAGTTCATAGTGATTCATCACTTCGCACACAACTTCCCATATTCTGACAAATACTTCACTCAGCCTTTGTTGATTTTCCTGACACCACAATGGCGTTTTCTTAAATTGAGCTAATTTCCTGACCAATAATTTGTGTTAAGACAATTAAAAATGTAGTGTTTTTTTTTTTTTTTGGCCCAGGAGTGTGTATATAATTACCAAAACCCTAAAGTTCAGAAAAGTGTTTAATATTACCACTTAATGGCCTGTTTCAACCATCAGTCTTGAGTAGAAACCTAAGTAAAGGATATAGATGAACAAACAAACTACTTGATTAAACATACCTGTATGAGGTGGGAGGGTACAGTCACCATAGCGACCGAGAGTGAAGAGCGTAACAGGCCTCGGAGGGCATAGAGAAGGTGGAGAGGGCGTGGCAGTGGGCGGGGTTATCCTTACAGCACACATCATCTCCCCACAGCGCAGATCCCAGAGAATGAAGACCCAGACGCAGGACATTACGAGCCTTAGTCTATAGAAGTGGGGAAAAAGGAGAGATGAACATAAAACATTTGAATTTAAAACAACACTGCATTCTTTCCGAGACTGTCGGGATATGTACAATTCATGTGAACAAATCCACATCTGGCTTTTGCAATGAATATTTCATTAAAGCACCGTAAGGGATAACTTTGGTGAACTTAGTGTTCAATAATGCATGAATGAATATCTTACCGCATTTTGATAAGTGCACTTAATTTACAAAAGAAACAAGGAGAAACCTGAAGTGCACGACACTAATTTACAGTAATGCATTCAAATTTGACTTAATTTTAACAATTAAAATTTGACTTAACTCTATAACAAGAAATTATGTGGCTAAATAAGACTTTTGTAAAACAAGTGAAAAATGTTATGAGCTAGATGTGCATTTACTGTACTCAAAATATCAGTGCATGCAACACAGCCAAAACATAATGTTCAAGTTTTAGGTAAGTTTAAAGGATTTAATTGTGTATAATACTATATCAGAACCACTTTAATTTTTGCTGTTTACACTCTGGATTCTTTGTCTGCTGTGCATGAGAATCAACACAACATGAATTATGTACTGCAAAGTTTTTGAGTGACAAAATTCATATCAATTAGATTTTTGAGAAACTTATGAAAAAACTTTTTAGTCACCATAAATTTTTTTTTATGGAATATTGCAGTATTTATTATAAATCAAAAACCAAGACTAGTTTGCTAGTAGTTTCTTTGAGATTTTCCTATGAGGTTTTATATTTTATTATTTTTCCCCTTCAATTTATTAGTAAAAAAGGTCTGAGGTAAACATAACTTGATGATACTTGAACACTTAAATTACCCACACCCATATTGAAAAATTTGAATTTTGAAGCAGATATTTGTATTTTAAAAAACGTATGTTTCCAATAAGTAGTATAGGCTGAAATTTTTCAAGAATCCCGGGATGGGAAACAAAATCACTATGTATCACGGGATTGGGACGGAAAGGAAAAAATGTCAGCGGAGTGGGCGGAACCGGAATCGAGGGAACACGTAGCGAATTAGACTTCCAGGTTCTGACGTCATACCTGCAACCAAGCTCTAGCAAAACACAACGAATCCAATCATCCAGTCAATTCCTGATGGACAAAATCAAATCCCACATCAACATCAATAGGGAAGAAAACACTATATGCCGAAGCATGAAGTAACAAGCATAAAATTAAATAGCTGGAAAACCCAAGAATGAAATTATATACAAAAAGTTTGAATAAAGTTAAGTGTACATTAAGTAGTCAAAGCTAAATTAACTACAAAAAATAATGGGAAAGAGAAAGATTTCCTTAACTACAATTATTTATCTTTAATTAACTTTTTTATGTTAAAAGGTTCCATAAATCAACTTTTTTTAACGGGTTTCACATAACTGGGTTACGTTAAACAAACATTATTTGTTCATGTAACTTCAACGTCATGGAGCAATTCATTTTAAGTGACCTAATTAAACTCTGAGCAGAGTGAAATGAACACTGAAGCAGTGTTAAAGTTAAAAGCTCAACTACGTAAAACACACATTGATCACCATAATGGTGACTTGCAAATTCCGGTTTTATCCTTCAGTGATTCTGCTTGTTACCATCAGTTGTCTTCAATAATGATCAACCATCCCTTGATTATTCACTTAATTATCTCATTAACTTAAGCACTGCTTCAGTGTTCATCGCTTAAAATGACTAAATTCCATTATGTTGAAGTTACATGAAAAAATTATGTTTAATGTAACCCAGTTATGTGGAACCTGTTGACATAGTTAATTCAAGCCAACATATCATTTTTTGAGTGTATAAACAACAATATAAAATCTAGTGAATACACATAAAATGAGCCATTATTTTATATCATTAGTATCATTAGTTTACAATGTTTAAACGCATTCTGTGCTTCTGTCTTGTACTGCTTTTCTAATAAAAGCATGTTAAAAATAATAGGACGCCACTTAATTTACTTCAATTAGAGACTTCTCAACAGGGCATGATTAGCTATTGTACAATTTCACATTTATACTTATAATGAAGAGAGAGAGAGAGAAAATGGTGAAAAGCAAACAAAACAGTGTCCAAATAGTATGTCATACATAAGTGTGCAATGACTTGTGTAACTAAGTCAGTAGTGGAGTCCTGTCTGTAGTGAAAAGCCTTTTGTTTGTTGGAGTGAGGGTCATGTACCTCTCAAACAACTCGAATCAATGAAACAAACAGTCCAGCCAAGACCACTCAACAGCACGGTCAAATCGGAACACGGTGGTCAAAAGTGATTGGATGACATCTTCCAATCAGGACAGTTGCCTGACATGACCACAATGTGGCTGTCAACCTAAGAGCCAAAATGTCTGCTTCCAACAAGTGCCAGGAAATTCTTGGCATGTTATTCACCAACATCAGCCAAGCTAAGGGGCCATGGGTGAGAGATGTGCCCTCTACAGTGTACAAAAAGTCTGAGAAATAATGACAGAGAATTGAACCTTATTCACAAACCAAAGAGCTGATTCTGGACCTGCTAAATAAGGAAGACAGACCAGAACATCTACAAAACTGGCCTCAGGAAAACATGTATTGGTGAGACACAAATAGAGTGCCCAAGTTATGACATCACTTTGTAGGACAACTCGGAAGCTAGCGGCGCGTGGGTTACCTCGATCGAAAAGCTATGCGTTTTCCCCATAGACTTTTGGAAAATTGCAAAAAATAAGATCTGTGTTTAAAGTCGGCATGAAATCAAATTTGACTAATCTTCTTTTTATATGTAATATTGTAGTGTTTATTATAAATGATTTATCCGTGCACTTCAATATTTTTTTTTAAATTCATGTACCCTTGAAATCTTTAATCAAATACATTCCCCTTCCCTCCCCCATCGAAACGACCTCTCTCTATTTTGGTCACGTGGAATGGCAAAAGAGTGCGGCCAGATCCGATGAGGGTGCGGCTGTCGGTGCACCACCTCTCAGAGAATCGCATTCAAATTGTTGGCAACGCCCAACCTCCAACGATCCAATCAATTACCGAAGGATGAAATCAAGTCCTGCCCTACATTTTTTCTAATTTCAAAAGCCGTTTAATAAGTTAGCTGTATCAGTCAAATAACTTTGAACATAATAAAAATTTGATCATACCGTAAAAATTTTACTTTTCTTATCTTGACCTGCCAATCACGGATAGGTGCAAAATAATATTTCCATGATTTTACAGGCTATAGAAATATTATTTTGAAGCAAACTCGCACCAATGCTGAAGTTTTAATATATTGTAATCATTATGTTAATAATTCAAGGAGTAGTTCACTTTTAAAAAAATCTTTTGCTGATAATTTACTCACCCCCATGTCATCCAAGATGTCCATGTCTTTCTTTCTTCAGTCGAAAAGAAATTAAGGTTTTTGATGAAAACATTCCAGGAGGTTCCAGGAGGAAAAATATTTTTCCAAGTCAATTCGTTCATTTCGTTCGTTGAATGAACCAAATGACTCGAAAGATTTGTTCATTTTGATGAACGAGTTGAACAGGAGAGTCACAAACGCTCGTCACAGAACAAAGCAAGGCGAGCATATAAAACTTAAACTTTGTTATTATTTTTTTTTAATTAGCGATCGGTTCGCTTGATAAGACCCTTGTTCATCGTCTGAAATCGTTTAAAGCCCTTTGAACAGTTTGCACTGAAACTGTCTTTTGGACCTTGAAGCGTTTGGTTCCCACTGAAGTCCATTACATGGAGAAAAATCCTGGAATGTTTTCATCAAAAACCTTAATTTATTTTCGACTGAAGAAAGAAAGACATGGACATCTTGGATGACATGGGGGTCAGTAAATTATCAGCAAACGCTTTTTAAAAAATGAACTACTCCTTTAAGTACATCTACGTAATTACTACGTAAAATTACTGTACAATTACGTACATCTAAATTATAATGTAGACATGCATTTTTTGTAAAGCTGTTTCAAAGCTATGTATGGTGAAAAGCGCTATTCAAATACAGTGAATTGAAATGAATTTAGCATCCATAATTAAAGGGAAAGAGAAAAAGTAATGTATCTGTAAAAAAAACAAAATGTAGAAATAGTCCTTAAAAAGACAATAAAAATGCTTAACGCTAATTTAAGGTAGAAAATGGTTCTTTAGATCATTAAAATGTGCTTCACACAAAGAAAAACTTAATTATTATTATTATTTTTTTAAGAACTGATCACTCAAAGTTTCTTTGGTAAAACTAAAAATGGTTGTTCTTTAGCATTGCTGCAAAAACTTCCATTTGGAACCTTTATTTTTAAGAGTGTATATCATAGAAAAGTTCCCACTCCAAGAATTGTCCTTTTTCTTTGATATTATTGTACATATGCCTTCATTCAATGAAACTGTTGTATTGTGAATAATCTGCTTGTATCTTTGAAATAGAGAAAAGGAGTCTAGATATCTTAAACAAACCAGCTGAAAATAGTCGTGGTGTTGAATTATCAGCATTCGTCCACCGACAATAAACGGAGAAGTTAACACCCTCCACGCCGTCCAGCAATCAGACGCATCTTAAGTTAAATAAACCTCATTGTTCGACTGTGTTTCCAAAGCTCCTTGAGGGTTGAGTTTGACATTTCACCAGAGAAGGGTGTTCCTGACTCACTTGCTTCCTCCTTCCCTTCGGCCACACTCCAGCTTTTTTATCACTCGCACTCTTTCCCCGCTATGTGTAGCATGAGAAAGATGATATGCTTCCAACCAATTCTGACGGTATCATAAACATAACCGCTATTCTTTACCAACAATAAAGAAAGATAATATAATCAAACAAAATTTCCATTACCAAATCTAACACAACATGTACAACTTCAAGTCAATGCAACAATTCTAGAATTGAGTCACCAATCTGACAAACGTTTTAGTCAGTCTCACTGTTGCCCTGTTTGCTCTCATTCTGAGCATTCTTGCCTTTGTGCCCATGTTCTCTCAACCTCATCACATTCCACGACCTCTGCCAACAGAACGGCACTGTTTGATGATGTAAGCGCTTAATCTGTCGGTTGACTGACGGGGATCGAGGACTTCCAGGGTGAGGAGCCCGAGGTGTCCATCAGTGCCACGCATTCAAAGAAAAGCCAAGTGCAAAAATCAACAAGAAAGAGCTAGCACAAACAAGACATCAACTGCTAACAATAAGACTGATTAGGAACTTAATTTATTCAGATTAAAAAAAGATTGTTTACAAGTCTAAATTTAGAGGTACTCAAGAAATGAAGATGACATGAGCTTGATTTGATCGTTTTTGTTGGTAAGTTCGGTTCGGTTGTTAAGATTAAAATTTATAAATAAAGAGTAATACACAGAAGTTCGGTATTTTACAATTAAAGTCCTGTTTTAAGATTGTCCCTGATGAAATAGAATAGTTAAGATTGTTTTTTAGACAAATGCTCCTGTCACGAGAATTTTTGGATTTTGTCCGACTTCATTTTCTTCCTGTTTTCGGTTGAAGTCCACAGTAGTCAATTGTCGAGTTCAACGCGCGATCATTGGTAACTAGATAACTAATGCCCTGTTCAGATTACACGTTTTTTTTTGTCTGTTACAATAGTCACTGTGTCAGATTACGCGATTTTGAATAATAAAATCTTGTCGTGTCGTGGACAAGACACAATGTCAGACTACACGTTGCTTCCTGACCTGTCATCGCATGCCGTCTTTAACGGTGCGTGATGTCATCGAGAAAGCGAAACTAGCGCGTGACTTCCGGAAATGAACGTAAACAAACAATGGATGAAGCGGTGAGTGTTGTATTAGCTGTCCTGTGTTCAGAAAAACCCGACAATGGACACGTTCCTGGATTGCTCGGCATTGCCTTTTCAGCATGAGAAATACACGGTGTGGCGTGTGAGCGTGTGGACCTGGTTGAATTGCGTATGTCTCACGGCCATTGCGTAAGACTTAACCCTGCTCGAAGAGGACAGTACAGGCTGTCAATCCTCCAAAGAGAACTTGAGGTAAACTATTGTTTTCTTATATATTTTTACTTTTAGTTTTAACGTTAGCATCATAGTCTCTCTTTCGTTTCGCCATTTTTGAAAGTTGTGTACAGAAAAGATGTACTCCTATTGGTCAAACCTCATACATGTGACGGAACCGTCGTGAACGACCATTACAAAAATTAAACATGCTAGTCTTTGTGTCGTGATGTCGTGAAGCATCGCAGACGCGACGTAGGTTGTCTCCCACATATGACACACTATACAAGATGATACGATCGAATCTTGCGTCCCGACGCCCGTTGTCGTTTACGAATCCCCACGACACCCTACGTCAAACGGATCGTGCCAAAATTGGGCTAAAAACGTGTAATCTGAACCAGGCATAAGGATCGCGCGCTTGAACTCGACAATTGACTACTGCGGACTTCGACCGAAAACAGGAAGAAAATGAAGTCTGACAAAAACTACGATAAAACCGGATGGAAAGCATCTTTTGCAACGATTTTTGTGTGAGCATATCAGTGAACACCCCGGACCACTCGGTGAGTTTCACGTCTTTGTAAACTAAAGTTTTATGCGTTTTTATGAATGATTGTTCGAGTGCACCTATGCTACCATTGTAAAGGTGAGGGGGTGGGGGCTGGTAACACAAAATCCAAAAATTCTCGTGACAGGAGCATTTGTCTAAAAAACAATCTTAACTATTCTATTTCATCAGGGACGATCTTAAAACAGGGCTTTAATTGTAAAATACTGAACTTGTCCTTTAAATGTCTTCATGCAATCTAAATAGACTGTACACAGACAAGATTATATAGTCTATAATTGAATTAGAACTACACTTAATTCAGTTCTAACGAAAGGAAAAATAATTGCGATATGTAAATTAAATGTCAGATGTAAACTCTCAATTACAAGTTTATACCTTGCAATTGGAAGATATAAACTTGCAGTTGCATGAAACTCAGAACTTTGAGAGAGTTAAAACTCATAATTGCAAAAATTAAAAATCAGAATTGTGAGAAATAAACTTAAAATTGCAAGAAAAAAAAGTCAGAATTGCGAGTTATCATCTCGGAATTGTTAAAAATAAAGTCAGAATAATGTGAGATATGAACTTGCATTTCCGAGACAAAAATGCTAGAATTGAGATACAAAGTTGCAAATACCTTTTATGTTCTTATGCGATGGCGGAAAAAAGCTTCCATAGTATTTAACACAACAAGCCATTTCTCTTTTTTAATTAATAGCTTGCTGGGGTGACATAAGCCTAACTCCAATTTGTGTAAATGGGGTGTTTCCAAAAAAATCTCTAAAAGTACTTTTAAAAGACTCTGTAGTAAATTTGAATGGGATTTGAGTGTCTTTTGTTTAGGTAACTATACTAACTTCATGTAATAAAGATTTACTTTGTTTACTTTAAAGGCCCTGAAATTCTTCAAGCAAAATCGAAGAACGATCTCGTGTGACGTCATTTCGAAACAATATTAGGCAAAAACTATGTTTGTTTTGTGTTCGTTTTGGGAGCTTCGAAACAGCTTGCCAAACCGAACTTTCCTGGTAAACACGAACTACCATTGGTCCATGGCGATGACATAATAGGTAGCTGAGGCTCCGCCTTCTTTGACGTGGAAATCTGACAATTAATTTCTGTTCAAGACATCCACAAGTAAAAACACGAAAACACTGTAGAGCCGTTTTATAGCAGAAATTGAAGTTGTAATTTCAATTTAAAGAGTTGCTAACACTGTTTTTCCTGTTTAATGTAAAGCTGCTTGCTTTTAAACCATTTATTGTATAAAGTGCTATATAAATAAACGTGACGCGACTTTTCTGCAGTGCGGAATTGCAGCGCTTGAGCAAATATCCACATTGCTATGATCAGATGCTTTCTTTACTGTTTTCTCATTTCTGTCATTTTTGTTGTGTTTATTTTATTAAAAGAAAAGAGTAAATTAATTGCATATTCATATAAACGCTGCTGTCACTATAGCGTGGGCGGAATCAGGATATATTCGCTAACAGTATAGCCTGCTCACGTATTTGTACTTTTTTTTTTCTGACCCCAAAGCGAAGAACAGAAAAATAACGTTTCTGTAAGTATATCGACTATGAAACTAAATGTGGTCACTATACCATCTCTGGAGTTCGCCACATGACAGAAGCCATATTAGAGCCACATAAAGTTGGAAACTGATTAAAAATAGCGAGTGTATCCTCAAGCGGCCTGGTCCCAAGAGCGGCTCGACAGATGCAGTGCTGATGCGGAAGTCAAGACAGGGGCTATCATGGGGCCGTTTCTGAGAGGGGCCCCAGAGGGGCCGAGCTCCCCTGCTTCTCAGTAGGAGCTAATGAATATGAACAGACAGAGGGCATATTGCCCAGTGTCTGTCTTGGCCTGTTTACCACAAAACTAATAGGACGCAGCTTTAAGGAAGAGGAACCCAAGGGAACCCATCTCCCTCCTGAGAGTAATTCAAGCACAACATATAGAAACTGAGAACTAAGGATGATATGAGTAAAAGAGGAATAAAGGTGGAAAATAAAATAAAAACATACAGCCTTTATATTTGAAGTTCTTTTCTGCTTCCTAATTACCACAAGAGTACGAAAGCCACGTTACAAAGGAAGTGAGAGCACAGACAAAATCAGGCAACAATTAGCCAACCGAGACCAATCAATGAAACAACAAATTAAAGGTCTTGTAAAAACATTGCCTGCAGCAAAACGCTTTCATTGTTCCAGAGGTGTGAATGACAGAAAGCCTGTTAACTGTGCATTACATTATAGCCTTTGCTCAATTTAAAGGGACAGTTCACCCAAAAATTACAATTGTCCCATTATTTATTCACCCTCAAGTTGTTTCTAACCTGATAAAAAAAATAAATGAATGAGTATGAAAATGAGTATGATGAAAGCAGTCCTTTTGACACTACATGTCTTCTGAAGCCTTATGACTGAAAACTTTTTTTGTAAAGATACTATTCCTTTAAAGTGCTCCTATTATGCTATTTTAAAGGCTCCTAATTTTGTTTAAGGTATCCATAGGTTTACATGCATTCAAGGTCAAAAACACTTTAATTTTCTTATTATATACATTGCAGCATGACCTCTTTTCTCACAGTGTCTGAAACGGTTCAATCAAGGATTCAGTCTCTAAAAATCCGCTTTCAGAGATACTCTGTTCTGATTGGTCAGATGGACCAGTCTGTAGTGATTGGTCTACCACTTACATCATGTGTTGTAAATGACTAAATTTCAGTTCTAGAGGCTTCCTTACTACACTTGTGAACAGTTACGATGATTGTTCACGGGCAGCCAATGAAGACAATAGGCTGGCATTATGCAATTTTTTTACAAACCGTCAGTTTTGAGCAGGAAGTAAAACTGGAATTACTGACGACTTGTTTCAGGCCGGTCTGGATGGTTTCTTTCTTTTGGTAGACAATAACTACATTTATCCTGCACTTTGATCTTTGAAATATTTCGTTAACGAAAACTATGGCGAAAAATGTTTGTTGATGACCTTTTTTCCCTGACTAAGACAAAACGATGAGAGACGACACCCACATCATTAAACGATAACTGTAACTATCAACACATGCAATATCGTTGACGAAAAAAGACGAGACTGAAATGCATTTAAAAAAAATTAAAACTTGTTAAATAAAGGAGACAACAAAACATTGACAGTTTTTACAAGCGTTCATGCTCACGGTTGCCAGATTTCAAAACTCTAAAACCCCAAATCAGAACATTTCTGTTAAAAGAACACAATTTTTAGCCAGTCTTTTCAATAGTATCTGGCAACCATGTGTATTGCGCACACCCTCTCTCTTCACTGCTGATGTGTAGATGATCAGAAAATACAGACTAGTTAAACTGGAGCGATCTTTTGTATTTAAAGGGTCATTCAATCGGTATGTGTTCTGTCACGAGCCGCTCGAGCTGTTTGTACGATTAAATCTGCAATCAAAATTTAGGCTGATCTATCCAGCAGTGTTTTTAATGTTGATCATATTATACGAGCAAGAATGCAATTTTTTTCTGAATATGCACACAACTTCAAATGTGACATTGATTTTATACAGTTCAACAAACAAAAGGTTTACAATAAGTGATATTCTACATTTGTGAACGAATGTGTGGCTTTGAACGAATCGTGAGATTCAATGGCCCTCATTTATCAATCTTGCGTAGAAACGGGTGTATATGTTGGCGTAAGATTATGCTTACACTCCTCTCACCGCCTGATTTATGAAGCTGTGTGTACCTTTGAAATCCAGGTGTACGCAATGCCTTCCCTTGATAAATCCCGCGGCCGAAAACGATCGTCATTAGAATAACACGCCCCATATATTCAAGTCTCCGCCTCCCCTACGCCCTCATTTTACGCCATGGACACACAGAAGACGGCAAAGAAGAGAAACTTCTCCGACGTGGAGCCGAAATGACCTATCACAATTCATTATTTTACAGCACGTCTTTTGAAATTAGCATTCAATTTCGAATCACGTCACATGTATAATAGTGATGATGATGATGATGTGATGTACCATTCATTCACATTAACAATTGCATGACAATTTGTAATATTCTTCTTATTATTATGATTTATATTAATGGCGCTTAATTTGTTATTTAGAAGAAGGATGTCGTTATTATTATTTGTATTATTATTATTGTCATTTAAAAGAAGAAGAATGTATTTTTTATTATTATTATTTTTTGGGTCATTGAAAGCCTTTCATTAGGCTACCGAACCCAGTCCGTGCGCACCTGCCGGGGATAATCCTGAAACGTCAGGGTAAAGCTTGCTTACAAATCAAATGCTTTGGTAAAGTCACACAAATTAAACATTGAAGTCCACGTTGCACAAAAAATAAACACTGAAGTTTATAATTACTATGTTGTTTTTTTGTTTTACAGTAGGTCATAATATATCTTTTAGTTTGTCAGTGCGTTATGTGGTGTTAGGAATTTTTCTGCGCATTTCCTCACTAACTCCACACGTGCGTACACCACCTCCTGAGCTGGCGTAGGATTCAACGCGTGCCGTACACCAACGTCCATATTGATAAATCTCAAACGCACCGTCAGTTTTGGGTGTACGCAAGGTGTACGCTGGAAATTTGGTGTACGCACTTTTGATAAATGAGGGCCAATGATCCGTTCATAAATACTTGCTTCGTTACTGAATGAATAAATGACTCATACATTATTTATTTTATAAAGGTATTTATGAAGGTAAAAAAATTAACTGGAAAAATCGATTAAAGGGGCAAATATTGTCAATGTCAATACAGCCTGTTTAAATTTCTCATAAGCTTAACTGAATTGGCCTAGATAGAAAAATTATAATGACATTTGTCTAATTATGTAAGACTACATATAAAATCGCTACCAAAATGAATGTAACTGCAGTTTGACTAAAAGTAATGACTAAAAGTTGACAAAAAAATGCAATGACTTTTCATCAACTAAAACTAGACTAAAACTATGAAAGACAAAATGACTGAAATGTAAATAACACCAATAAGCATTTTCATCTGAAGATGAAAACTAAGACTAAATCAAAAATGGATGCCAAAATTAACACTGGTCGAGAGCCTTTTTTTTTAATCATAAACTAGCGTATTGCGTACAGTTCCACTAAGCTGGTTAACGTTCTCACGGCATTGGCCCTGCCTTTTGTTCCAGGGCTGATCTCAGCAATGTTACTAGGTTCCCAACCCAGAATGTGTTGGCGTTCACAGAAGGATCCCAAGAAATGTTATGGCAATTTTCTAGGATCAACGCAGTGTGTGAAAGGGGCTTATGTCAGAGGTAATAATATCCAAAAATGCATAATAGGAGCACTTTAAAGTCATAAATATTGGATAAACGTTCATTAAAACATTCTTAATCAAAAACAACAGAGAATAACAAATAGCTAAACAAACGGTAACCAACCTGGGTGTGGATCCATCAAACCCTTCCTTACGGATGACCGTCTGGATGGACTTCAGGAGAGCATGATAGGGTGATGGTAACGGACTGAGAGAACATGAGAAAAGAACAAAATTGTAGATGTTAGAGAGACCTAAAGCTAGTTAAAGTAACCACCCAAATAACACTAGCATTCACCCAGAAAACCTATAGCTTCATGAACACTTTGACATAACTTACATAGCAGATCGAATAAATATAATCAAATCTCCATCATCAATGTGCACATCACCGTTAAGACATTTATAATGTTAAAAAAATATACATTTAAATAAATGTTGGAATTCTATTCATCAAAGAATCCTGAAAGGAAAAAAATCAGTTTCCACAAAAACAAAGCTTTCACATTGATAATAATAATAATAATAATGAATTATGCTGAAAATTCAGCTTATAAATGTGTCATTAAATTACATTTTATAATATACATTCAAATAGAAAACTGTTATTTAAAATTGCAATAGAATACTCAGAATTATTTACTGTATTTTTGATCAAATAAATGGAGCTTTAAGCATAAAAGACTTATTTTATAAACCATTAAAACACATTACAGACCAAAACATTTAGAAGGGAAGTGTATAGGAAATGCAATCCCATTATCATAAGAAAGGTGTACAAGTTGCAAAGGTGCATGTGCAAGCAAAAGAGTGCTTCAATCTATCTGTTATTTTCATGCAAGGGTTTATTTTCAGCAAATGTGAATGATTATGATTATGGCTTCAGGTCGAAAGTTGATGATACCGGTGTACACTTCAATTAAAGCACTTGTGGTGGCATATGCTGCCAACATAAAGCGGGATTTGCTTCGGTATCACAAAAGCCTGTTGACATCGGCAGTTACCCTGGCAACCAACCGGTACATGTAGATGCAAGGAAATACATCACTAATTAAATCAAATGAAATGAAATGAAATTAATTAAACACTTTGGCACCTCCGTCAGCTCGGGCGCTCCCCAGAGGTCTGCGGTGAGTCTGAGTGTGCTGTGTTAACGGGACAGTGCTTCTGATCCCAGTGACACAGCGCTTCTATGTTAAATCAGGGGTAAGATGTGCAACTCCTAACAAGGAAGGTCAAAACAGTTGACCTGCTCTAAGTTGCGCATTTTGTCTTTACTTTGTAGATCTTATAGTTACACATTAAATTCCATGAATGAAAATGCATTAGATAGATTTATTTGAAGGAAGGTTAGCAATCTTCAAAACATGTTACAAAAATAAGTATTTTAAATTATTCAACAATAAACACAGTACTGTTGAAAGTAAAGATTAGTAAAGCAATAAAGTTCGGGCTCATTAAGATTAAAAAAGTGTTTTTTAACACTCAGTAAAAAGACATTAAAGGAGTAGTTCACTTTTAAAAAAACTTTTGCTGATAATTTACTCACCCCATGTCATCTAAGATATCCATGTCTTTCTTTCTTCAGTCGAAAAGAAATTAAGGTTTTTGATTAAAACATTCCAGGTTTTTCTCCATATAAAGAACTTCAATGGGAACCAAACAGTTCAAGGTCCAAAAGACAGTTTCAGTGCAAACTGTTCAAAAGGCTTTAAATGATTCCAGACGATGAATAAGGGTATTTAATACATAAAAAAGTTTAAGTTTTATAAGCTCAAATGCTCGCCTGACACTGTCCGTGACTCTCCTGTTCGAACTCATCAAAATTAACAAATCTTTTCCCGAGTCAATTCATTCATTTGGTTCATTGAATGAACCAAATTACACGAAAAAAGATTTGTTCATTTTGATGAATGAGTTCGATCAGGAGAGTCACGAACGTGAATCACAGAACAGAGTCAGGCGAGCATTTGAGCTTATAAAACTTAAACTTTGTTATTTATTTATTAAATGAGTGATCATTTCACTTTGATGAGACCCTTATTCATCGTCTGGAATCGTTTAAAGCCCTTCTGAACAGTTTGCAGTTTGCACTGAAACTGCCTTTTGGACCTTGAACCGTTTGATTCCCATTAAAATGCATTATATGGAGAAAAATCCTGGAATGTTTTCATCAAAAACCTTAATTTCTTTTCGACTGAGGAAAGAAAGACATGGACATCTTGGATGACATGGGGTAAATAATCAGCAAAAGTTTTTTTTTAAAGTGATCTACTCCTTTAACCATTACCAACCCGAAGCCTTTGAACAGTAGAGCATACTATTAAAAATGAAGACAAACGTATTTCAACACTTGTTTGTTGACCAATGTTAATGTATTTTCTCTGTGTGAACTTACAATACAGTACATATACTTTATGTTTACTATATATTGTATGTACACACACACACACACACCTCTTTCATTCAGTCACTTCATGCTTTCCCTGTCATTCTTGCTCACGACATGTTGGAATGACCACACTGTGCCACTCTGCATGAAGCTATGATAGCCATCAATTACTCGAAGATTGAGAACTGGATCTAAAACAGCCACCTCCAGGCCTGTCACTTGCCTTTCAGTTGTTTAAAAGGAAAAAAAAACACATCATTTGCATAATGCCAACAAATGTCCACAGAAACTCATTCTGAAATTGAATCCTTCAGTTAAAAAATACTAATTTGCTTTTAAAAGCAAAAATGAAGCTCATTTTACAATTGATAAAAAGCACTTTAATGAAATATTGTGAAATATTATGTTAGAAGTGGGACTACCATTCTAACAACTTCAAAATTGTGCATTTGTGAAATATCATGTGAAAGTTACAGGGTTTATCGGCTTTACATGGCTAAGATGTGACTAGATATGCTGGGTTATAACTGCACAAAAAAGCAGTTTTATGATAGTCTCATGCTAACTTATGTTTAAGTTCTCAAAGTTTCAAAACCATTTTCTGTGGTAATCAACACAGGGCTACAAATACGGTAGATAGAATTGATGATAAACCAAAACATCATGTTATGTGTTAAGTCTTCCATCCTCGCACATACACTACAGTTCAAAAGTTTGGTAATATATATATATATATATATATATATATATATATATATATATATATATATATATATATATATATATATATATATATTTATGTTCTTGAAATAAATCAATTATGCTCACTAAAGCTGCATTTTATTCATTAAAAATACAATCAAAACTGTAAAATATTATTACAAATTAAAATAACTGTTCTATATTTTAATATATTTTTATCATGAAATTTATTCTTGTGATGTAAAGCTAAATTTTAGACATCATTATTCCAGACTTCAATGTCACATGATCCTTCAGAAATCATTCTACATATGCTGATTTGCTGCTCAAGAAACATTTCTCATACTTATCAATGCTTAAAACAGTTGTTCTGCTCAATATGTATCATGCTTAGTGTATAACTTAAGATTCTTTGATAAATAAAGTTCAAAAGAATAGCATTTATTTAAAATGGAAATCTTTTGAAACATTATACAGTCACTTTTGATCAATTTTGATTTACGTTAGAGAAAATCTTCCCGAACTCGAAACTTTCGAACAATAGTGTACAATTTCACGCTCTGATCCCAACTGACTGATCTGCTCCTTAATGGGGTGAAACACGTGTTTCCCTCTTGATTAAGACCTGGAGATGTGGGGTGGAGGTTATCAAAAGAAGACCCGTCCCCATTGTGTCTGAGACACAGAGACCGCAGCAGCCCAGCGGAGCGTGATCGCTTAAGGTGCCGTCCGCGGAGGATAAAGGCCGACAGGTGAGCTGAATTAAGATCACAGTGATGTGAGCGCGAGGGGGACCAGAGGTAGCATCCGTCTTAAACAACAGGCTCCGCTTTCACCAGGAGAGCAATTTGTGCCAATTACGCCACGTAGTGAAACGGAGCGATTTAACAGTCTGGAAACGACATGGGGCTTTTTATTCTATGAGCTGTGAAACACAGAAAGACAATGAGGGTTTTTTTTGTATCTCAAGACATTTAGTAGTCGCTTAAGCTTGCTGATTAATTGATTTCTCTGAAATGGATATGAAGCACTTTTCGACATCGGTCCCAATTGGTGCTTTATAGCAAAATTACCAACATAGGCTCATTGCAAAATGTGCAACAACCATCATTTTCAGACTAACTCCAAAAACGTACCTATAATTCACAACAGTTTCCTTCTGAAATAAACATTAGAGGCAATAAAACAATGCTTATGCCTTTTCACACAAATTATGATTACAGGGGTATTACGAATTGTCATGCAGTTCCTGGCACAATACAGTTATGACCAGGGCTTGACATTAAAGGAGTAGTTCACTTTTGAAAAAATTTTTGCTGATAATTTACTCGCCCCATGTCATCCAAGATGTCCATGTCTTTCCTTCTTCAGTCGAAAAGAAACTAATGTTTTTGATGAAAACATTCCAGGATTTTTCTCCATATAATGCACTTCAGTGGGAACCAAACGGTTGAAGTTCCAAAAGAAACTTTAAATACAAACTGCAAACTTGTTAAAAAGGCTTTAAACGATTCCAGATGATGAATAAGGGTCTTATCAAAAACGCTCATTTTATAAATAAATAACAAGGTTTAAGTTTTATAAGCTCAAACGCTCGCTTGCTCTGTTCTGTAACGCACTCCTGTTCGAACTCGTTCATCAAAATGAACAACGAGTCATTTGGTTCATTCGGCGAAAGAAACGAACGAATTGATTCGGAAAAAGATTTGTTCATTTTGTTGAACGAGTTCGAACAGGAGAGTCACGAACGTGCATCACAGAACAGAGTCAGGCGAGCATTTGAGCTTATAAAACTTAAACTTTGTTATTTATTTATTAAATGAGTGATCGTTTCGCTTGATAAGACCCTTATTCGTCGTCTGGTATCGTTTAAAGCCATTTGAACAAGTTTGCAGTTTGTACTGAAAGTTTCTTTTGGACTTTGAACCGTCTGGTTCCCACTGAAGTCCATTATGGAGAAAAATAAAATGTTTTCATTAAAAATCGTAATTTCTTTTCAACTGAAGAAAGAAAGACATGGACATCTTGGATGACATGGGGTGAGTAAATTATCAGCAAAAGTTTTGAAAAGTGAACTAATCCTTTAACTTTTTTGCTCACCACTAGCCACTGTGGCTAGTGGTTTTCCAAAGTTGCTAGCCACTCAGTATTTTCACTGGCCCCAATTTTGACATCAATTGCATGGGGACAAACTGCCATTTAGATATTTATTTATATTATGTAATAAGTTGTCAGCAGGTATATTAGGCTGCTGTCACTTTAAGATCTAATGCATGGATCTGTTATGCTATATGCATTTTCTTTCTCAACTCTGATTACATTCACTTAAAGGGATACTCCACTTTTTTTGGAAATAGACTCATTTTACAACTCCCTCAGAGTTAAACAGTTGGGTTTTACCATTTTTGAATCCATTCAGAGTCGATTTTCTGATATTTCGAAGAATATCAGTAACCAGACGGTTTCTGGTCTCATTGACTTCCATAGTAGGAAAAAAATATACTATGGTAGTCATTGAGACCAGAAACTGTCTGGTTACTGATATTCTTCTAAATATCAGAAAATCGGCTGAATGAATTCGAAAACGGTAAAACTCAACTGTTTAACTCTGGGTTTTTTTTAAAAAAAAAAAGTGGAGTATCCCTTTAAAACATAAGACATTTTCACATTATTTTGCGTGCACTTGACTGTTTAAGTGCAATACGGCAGCGAAAACGAACACAAGATGACTTTATGAGCGTGCACTTTGAGTGAGAGCACAAAAATCTGCAGGATTGCAATCCCCACCGAAATGCAATCCCTGAAAAAAATTTGGAGTAGGATTTACTTGAAAAAAGCTAGGCAACTTTTTCCACTCAGAAAATGCTAGTAAATTTACAAAGATTTGCCAAGTAAAAACTTAAACATATTTATCAGTAGCTTTAATTAGAAATCTTAAGTTAAAAGTTACTTGGAATATGGAATTAAGTAAAATTTACTTTAGTTAAGTGAAAGTAACAAAGAAAATAAGTAACTTGGCTAGTAAAAGGTTGATTAATATCGATTTAGTTGTAATTTCCTCTGCATTACTTTTCACTCAAACAATTTTATTGAATTATCCACAAGTTTCCGAAGGGCGCTCCTGTAAAAAATAAAGTGGGTGAAACTTCCGGTGAGGCGGCAGAAGTAGCATTTCAGTGGTATTTTGTGTGTTAGTTAGCGAAGAGGCTAGCTGTTTTTCAGAGAATTATTTTACTATTTAAAGACGCAAATCTTTATGAGAGATGTCGTTACGGAGCTCAGGGACAACATGTGCGGTTCGCGGTTGTACGTATAACCGGACTAAACTTAATTCAGTGGCTTAAACTTGATTGTTTTGAACATAAGCTGAAAACGAAATCGGAGTGATCCTGCCAGAGAGCCCGTCTCTGATCCTGCCAACGACTGTAGTTTCCATCACCTCCCAAAAGACGACGAATCTTCCTGTGTACATTTGTTTAAATTCTTAATATTCTATAAACTCTATCAGCATGCGTTTGGCTGTTCGCTACTGATGTTACACTAAACTAAGGATCAAAGCCTGAGTTGACAGAATACCAAATGTGCCAGTTTAATGTATTCAAGTGGCACATTCATTTATAATTTTGAATAAACTCCAAAGCACAATGACTAAGTGTGTATTTTTTATTTTAATTGTTTGTCAGCTTGCACAACTGTCTGTCACCATGCCTTGATGAGTATTGATTATTAATAATGTTATTATAATACTTCCAATCAACTACTGCAGAGGGTAAAGGTACTGTTATTTCACCCTTTTTAATTTCGTTGAGGTTGTGTTCCCACATCGTTAGCTAGTTTGGATCGCTATAACTTGAAAGACTGTCAACTCTTGACTGAACAAGTGTCAAGCATGTCAAGTCGCGCTTTGTTTACTTTGAACCGGAAGTCGCGCCCACTTTTGACGCAAGGGCTCATGGGGCGTAGGAAACTTGTGGATACTAGTCATTTATACTATGTGTTTTACTTAGCGTATCCAAGTAATTTATACTTCATCATGTCAGATGTTAAGCATGATGTGAATGCAAAGACCTCAATACTTGGTAGACAATACACAATGACGGTAACACTTGACGGATCGTTTTTGTGTTTGTGTCATTTTGAGCAGAAAATATTCTCAAAATGTCACAAAATGGCAAGTTACTAATCCTGACAAAAAAAGCAATGACAAAACAGTGTAAATACAGCTGGAAACCAGTGCGAAAATGAACCTCATTAATTATTCAAGGTCCAGTGCATGATGGGAACCCCAGTATCAGAAAAGTTTTTACTTTATTTTATTGAGTTATATTTATGCTTTCATTTTCTACTCGCTTGAACTAAGTACTGATATGGAATTTACTTAGTTTTTTTTTTTTTATTCTTGCCTGAACTAACTTTTTCTTGTAAATTACATTGGGTTTTTTTCAGTAGCATTTAGCTTACCAAAAAATCATTTTTTTCAGTGTTGGAGCAAATGAAACAAGTAAGTAAGGAGAGGTAGGTTTCAACTCCCTGTCGGAGAGATGAGACAACGAGAAAGCACAACTGGTATCGTGTATCTATTCTGCAGAAAATTTGTATAATACGCGTTTCAGTATTGATATATACACTACATTGCACTTATTTTATTATTTCACATGCATTTATTAAAGACTAATTAATTTCCAAGTTGCGGCAATTCGGAAAAGGACCAACGTAATAACATGCAACGCAATATAATTTTGCGGTAATGTAGCCGCTGGCACGTTTTTCCAATGGAAATTACATGACGACAAGAAATTTTTCATCAAATATATGTACTAGGAATAACGTCTATTGGTGTTCCTATGGTACGAAAACACATCTAAAAGGCGTTCTAAAAGAGCTAATGGCTAAAAGCTTTATGATTACATTATAACGCGTCATAAAATCGTAATAAACCGAAACACGGAGGAAGGAATGACGGCAAAATTCCAAAAGCAACACCTACGTAGGCTACGGCATCCATCACGTTGCTACCACGGCACAAGCTGTTCTGCGGACACGGTATCGCCACACAGGAACACATTTACGGATGCGAGTAAACATAGGCTTGGGAACACGGCCCCTTCACTATGGTGCTGTTATGCAGATAAACAATTAGAAGACCTCTCTGTTTGCGGACATAAAAAGCAGAGAGAGGCTCCATGAAGCAGGGGCTCCAGATTGATTTGTTTGCACTGTGGCCATGCCGTAGACTTTAATGCAACCAAAGCTCCTGCCTCCTCTACACGGGCACCCCTCGCAACCATAAAACAAACGCATTGCAAACACCATTGAAGACTCAACCCTGTCTCTAGCAGCGCTCGCAAAGACCTGGAAGTACAGAGACGTTTTTACGAAAACTTTTATTAGGCTGAACACCCATCATAAAATGAAATTGCAGACGAGCTCCTCAGAAACATGACATCAGCACTGAGAAAGCTATTTTCTTCTTGGAGATATGTGACGATACTTAGCGCACTTATCATACTTGAAGTAAGGACGTATATGAAAGATAAGTGCAAAAAGGTTGTGTGTGTGTTCAGTTATAATGTTTGGTTAAGCTGTCCCTAATCATAAGCATTCTTTTATGAACTTCCATGAGTAATAATAAAAGCACTGTCAGAGCAATTTAGATATTTACGCAAGAAAGGCAGATCCATTTAAAGTTGAATGCGCTCTGTTGTCTGATGCTCTGAAGATGACACATACATACACTCCCATTAAAAAGTTTGGGGTCAGTACAATAGAAAATTGGTTCTTGTGGACGATCAAATGTGCTGGGTAACACGAGAATGAACCTCATTGGTTCGTGCTGAGTGATTAATGACAGTATTCAGAAACTATCCCTTTAATTGCATGACGAAAATGTGTGTAATATATCACAACAAAATAAGTTAAATTATTCTGTTTATTTGTTAACTCCAACTCTACCAACATATCTAGATTTTAAAGGCATACTCCACTTTTTGGGAAATAGGCTAATTTTACCACTCCCCAGAGTTAAACAGTTGGGTTTTACCGTTTTTAATGAATCAGTCGATTTTCTGATATTTAGAAGAATATCAGTAAACAGACGGTTCTGGTCTCATTGACTTCCATAGTAGGAAAAAAATATACTATGGATGTCAATGAGACCAGAAACTGTCTGGTTACTGATATTCTTCTAAATATCACAAAATCGGCTGAATGGATTCGAAAACGGTAAAACCCAACTGTTTAACTCTGGGGAAGTTGTAAAATGAGCCTATTTCCAAAAAAGGTGGAGTATCCCTTTAAAATGAATTGCGAGGACTTGTCTCCCTGGGTCACATGACCATGAATGCTTAAATGACTTCTTCTGAAGTGACCATCGCATGATCCCTTCGCTGAACGCACTTATGGCCCTTCATGAAGAGATTCAGCTACTCACTTTCCTTTGGAAAGTCCTAGAAATGGTGTCCCCATTTTGAAGTACACTTCAAGGGTGCAAAAATGCATTTTGGAATTTGCCCCATTAAATCATGCGTAGAACACAAAACTGATGTAGTATCTGGAGATACTCAGTAAACTGAGTATCTCCAGTGGAGAACAGTGACTGGATCTGAAACCTTCAGATGACACACAGCTCATATCTCCATCGAGGTCACCGAAAATACACACAGCTCGGGTTTTCCTAGAATGTGGTCCTGAAAATTTCCAGGTGTGAGTTTGGTGATAGGATGTGTTTGTCACTCCCGTGAATAACTGTAGCTGTGTGTGAATGTAACGGTATTAAGGACCAAAACACCTACTGACAGCCATATTCTTCTGGTGTGTGAACGTGGTCTTACCTTGATCCAGTGGTTACTGGTGTTTCCTGTAGCTGATAAAAACTGTGGCATTTGGCTGTTTGCCGTAGCTCAGGCTCCATGGTCTTGGATACGTCATAGTAATGACCAAACCTCAATGAGGACCCCAATGTAGTCTATAAAAAAGAAAGAAAACTTTATTCTCTAGTGGTTTATTTCAAAATACTATACAATTGATATTGATTGGTAAACATGTTGACTTACAATTTTATTACACTGTAAAAAGGTGATCAGTTGACTTTGAGTAAATCCGTTGCCTGAAAAGTAAATAATGGCGCTTTTCCACTGCTGGTACGGCTCAGTATGGTTTGGCGCAGCACGGTTCGGCTCCGTTTCGCTTTTCCACTGTGTGGTACGACTCGGCTCGGCACAGCTCGGTTCGCTTTAGCTCGGTTGCTTTTTCACTGCAGTAGTACCGCTTTAAAGTGGGTGGGATTATAGACTGATCGATAACAGCGGTGGCTGTTACTGGCTATTTAAATCTAGCGGGTTTGATTTATCATGTCGATGTCTATTGGTTGCAAATACAATGATGCTGGTAGTGACGATTCTGTCTGACCAATCCGTACCATGCAGTGGAACAAGCATGTACCGTGCAACGCTGAAGTTCAAGTGACCAGAGTGACCATAGCGTGTAACTCAGCAATGTTCAACCGTACCGTACCATGCAGTGGAAAAGCGCAAAGCATGCCGTACCAAATCGAACCATACTGTACCATGCAGTGGAAAGCGCCAGAAGCGTGTCCGTACCGAGCCGTACCGTACCATGCAGTGGGAATGCGTCAAAGCGTGCCGTACCGAGCCGTACCATGCAGTGGGAAAGTGCCAAAGCATGCCGTAGCCGAACCGTACCGTACCATGCAGTTGGAAAAGCATAAAAGCCGTGCCGATTCCGAAGCCGAACCGTACTCCGTACCATGCAGTGGAAAAGCGTAAAAGCGTGCCGATCCGAACCGTAACCGTACTCATGCAGTGGAAAAGCGCCAAAGTGTGCCGTACCCGAACCATATCATGTAGTGGAAAGGCGCCATAAACTTCATGCTTAATCAAAAAATTAAGTAATACTAAATTGTCTAAATTTACTAAATTGAACTGAACAGTTTTTACAGTGTACAAACCTTTACTGATGTAAGTGACAAAGTTATTTTCATACTCTCTTTGCAGAAATTTACAGTCATGTTTTTCCTCATTCATAGTCATTTCCCCCTGAAATCATTGTAAAGCATTTTAGGTGTACAAATTCATTCATTTAACGATTGTCATCGAACTGTAAGAAACCCAGATGATTGGTTAAGCCATTGAAAACACAATGACTCTCTGACTCTGACAAGACTGACTCACTTAGGCTTAGAAAAACTCTTAAACAGTATTCCTGAGGTTGTAAAGGGGGTCTGGATTTTTTGAGTTTCTAACGAGCGGTGAGGTGAGCCCCTGAATCTTCTCCTGATCTGGATCAACAACTCTTATGTGTTCCAGCACCACCTTCCAAAATTGACGGCTTGGCGCTCAACCTCGTTTAGTGGGAAGGTTCGGTTCGACCCCTTAATGTTACGGGATGGGTTTTGACTGACTGAACTTTGATCTGGTGTCTTCCATTGAGAATGGGAAACGAGGGGACGCTCTATGTTTAGGATGCAAATCCCTTACTAGATTTACTGGTGCTTTGTGAAGAGGACAGAGGTATGATAAAGGTTCAAGGAGGGTAAGTATCCCCTCTGAGACGGGAGGAAGAAAGGGTGATAGGGGAAGAGGATGGAGAGGATGAAATAAGAAAATAAGACTGGAAATATCCAATGAGAAGCAGAGGGAAGAAAGTCAGGGAAGCGAAAGAGCGATTGTACCTTATTCTTAAAAGTTTGGGGTCAGGACGATTCTTTAAATGTTTTTCAAAGAAGGGTCTTCAATGCTTTACACAAACACTAATACTGTGACATTTTATTACAATTTAAATCTATATTGAAATAGCAAACAGTTACTTTAAAATATAATTTATTCATTTGATGCTCCAGAAATCATTCCAATATGCTGAGTTGCTATCAATGTTGAAGACAGTGTTTTTTCAGGATTCTTTGATGAATGGAAAGAATATCCAATGAGAAGGAGGGGATATTCAAGGAAGAGAAAGAGCAATAGTTGTCAGAAAACACAGACCGAAAGAGTGAAATCTTTGGGGACTCACTGGTGTCCCCTGAATCTCCATAGCAATCTGGATTATGGGCTGGCGGAGGGGTCTTTTCTCCGAACGGAAGAAAGAGGCGCACGGGGACGCCACGGCGAGAGGCTATGAAGGGATTTGGGGGTGCTGGAAGCTGCTGTTCCATTGTAAAAGGCTTGAGGCTGAATAGAACCTCCATGTCCTCCTGTCTCCTTGGGTTTTAAATCCACCTATAACCAGCTAAGCGTGAGTAATCCACCTAAACTGTGAATGAGAACAGCGAAAGCCCATTCACAGTGCTGGGTGGGTAGGAATTGATATATTTATTATAGGACACTATTTTCCCAACCCGCCCCCTTTCCTCTAGCCGGCATAAAAGTAGTTGGTCGAAACCCAAAACTGAGTCACAGGTTCATACATGTTCTGATGCGGAAAAAGGGATAAACCAATGTTAAATGGTAAATGCAAATAGGAAAATGCAAATAACTAACCATACAATCTTGCATTGGCAGGGTGGTAAAATAAAGAGGCTTGTCAATTTTTAAAAGAGAAGACAAAATTCACCACATTGCTTTGGTTGTTGATTTCAAAGGTTGCTGTCCAATCAAACTATTTGGCATTTTAGCATAAAAGCTAGACAAATGTTATATGGACAGGTTGTGAGATAGCATTCATTCTCAAGTATGTACACTGTAAAAAATATTGTTGGTTTAACTTAAAAAATAAGTAACCTGGTTGCCCTCAAATTAAGTTTATTGAAATTTGTTAATTGATTGAGTTAATACAATGAAGGAGATTGATTTAGTCATGAGAAACTCAAAATATTATGTTATCTAACTACATAAATGATCTAAGTTGATTTGACAAAAGAAAAAATGTTGTGATTACAAATCATGAAAATATATTTTTTTTTTTTACAATGTATGTACATTTTAGTTATTTCAATGTAATTTTGTAAGTTGATACAACTTGTGGTTTCTAAATTTGTTAATTCAACTTACCATGTTAGGTTTTCACTATCTCAACTAGTATATAAGTTGACTTAACTGGAGTATGTGTCCATACATATATACACACACACACATACATATATATATATGAAGAGTTCAGATGCAAAAGCCTCTAAATGCCATTTGAAATTTTCTTCTAAAATGACCATTTTTATCAAGCTTGTATATTTAAGCTTCAATGTAATTTTGTAAGTTGATACAACTTGTGGTTTCTAAATTTGTTAATTCAACTTACCATGTTAAGTTTTCACTATCTCAACTAGTATATAAGTTGACTTAACTGGAGTATGTGTTTCCTCAACTTAAAAACATATGCTGAACCAGTGAAGTTAGTCTTATTATTTATCGAGAGATCATCATCGCGAGAGAAAATAGCAAATTAAGTTTAATGAACATACATTTTCAGTACAGATAACTTGAAAATGTAAGTTATCGTCTTTCAACTAAACTTTCAATGTTACTTGAAATAAGTTGTTGGGTCAACTATTTTAACTATGTCAACTTCACTTTTTAAGTTGAAAATACTTATAAAATTGAGTAAATAAAACTTAACTGAGTCAAAGCAAAAAATGTAAGTTGAGTGAAAACATTTATTTTTACAGTGTATGTCAAGTCACTACTTGATGTCTAATGTTAACCTGAAGCAAAACCAGTTGAGAACCTCTTCTTTATAAATAGGGCAGTCAATTTAAAACATCATTTTAGCAAATGCCATCTAATAGGTTAATGTCAATGTGTGTGGTTGATTACTCAATATTTTACTGAATAAAAGCACTTCCAAACTGATTTTTCACCTGAACTCTGGATTGGTTCTGGTAGCGCCAGGCGATTTTCATTGTGTCTGGATTCTCTGGGTCGCTCATTCTCTGGGTCGGTTGAGGTTGACCCTCATGGGTTTTCAGGCTGGCAACTTCATCCATAATTGGAGAAGGGAGTTCCTATTTAAGAAAAAAAAATAAAATAAAATCAACATTAGTTAAAGTTACCATGAGATGAAAATGGACAATTCTTATTTCATTATGAAACATTGCAGTATTTATTATTTATCCGAGCACATCAAAACATTTTTTATTCAAATTCTCGTAATCTTTAATTGAAATAAATTCCCCTCCATCTTGCAGCGACATGATATTAGTGGCGCGGGGGCAGGACAACCTGTCACTCACATGAGATCGACCAATAGCAAACCACAACCATGGTTTGCTTGATAATGGACAGAATCAAGTCCTACCCAACATTTTATTTTTCTCTTTGAAAAATGCATACATTTTAGACACAGAAGAACATTATGGGGCCGTTTACACCTGGCCACTTCATGCGTTTTCTGTGATCGGATAGCTATACGATCGTGAAAAGACCAGGTGTAAATGCCCCCCGAAACGCATTCGAGACGGATTTGAATCCGATCGCTCAAACCACTTCAGAAGGTGGTCTGGGCCACATTCCAGATGAAACTGGACATGTGTAAATGCATCTGGTTCTTGAAACCACATATGTAAATGTTACTACTCCCAAAAAGGCTAAAAAATAAACACGTGAGAGCGTGTTATAGGCCATATGTCATGCTATTTTAGTCAGATATGACGACGCTACTGCGACACGCATCACCTCAGATGAGCAGCTGAGCGCCTATCAAGCCAGCGCACTGCAATCTATCGCAAATCAAAGTGAAAGTAAGTCGCAGACAATTAACACTACCATCTTCATTAAAAGTAAAACGAAAGGAAAACTTCATTAAACGGAATTATCTTACCAGTTCTGTTGCCGCTCTCTCTTATTCGCCGTCTTTGCTGATTTTGAAATTAGCCGATGATCAATAAAATGCAGCTTATCTGTTGTTTCAGATGACGTGCACTTCATTAAATCCGCATATAGCGCGGGAAATTGAAGATCGGATTTATATCCGTTTTGCAAAAACACATTTATATGACCAGGTGTAAATTGAATCGTTTTGATAAATCAGCCATCCGATCTGAGAAACGCATGAAGTGGCCAGGTCCTAAAAACAAAAATAAAAATCCACTATAGCGGACTTTTTGAAAAAGCTAGGTGCTGGAGAGCACAATTTGTTTGAATGCAAAAACAATTTCATCGCTAGATGGGAAAATTCCTACACATTGTCCCTTTAAACAACAGGGTTGATATTGTCATTAATGCCAAAAAAATGCCAAAATGAAGGTGGGAACCATCTCCCTTAGGGAAAATTCATACAGACACCGCAATAACAAAAAACAGAGACTGTTTCACAAATAACAGCTCAATGCAGGAACAGTCTGAAGGGCAACAACAGGCCCTCATTAAGCTTGTGTTAACTGGGGGCCAATCAGGGGCCAGCGAGAGCAGAACTCCTGTCCACTGTCATTAAGGTGAGACTCGTTAACGTTCACAGGTAACTCCCAGAGCTCCCACACAAAAACATTCATGTATCAGGTCTGGGAAAGCTTACATGGGGAAGGAGATGAGAGAAAAACACTGCCTATGCTTGGAATGGAGTATTAGTGTACTGCCTAAAGCACACAGTACACTAAGACATTGAGACAGCCTCAGCATGCTGTCTTAAAAAAAATATATCAATGCTTGATATTATGCAAAAGACAACTATATAAAAAAAAAACAGAAAAAAATTACATTGACATTCACATAGTAAGACTATGGAAGCATAGACTGTAAAAAATATGGACAAAGCGTCTGTGACGTCACCCATAGACTCTCTGAAGAATGGGTTTGAGGCTGTTTATAGGGGTATGAGCGGCGCCATACTGGAAAATCTTGGGAAATACAAATACAAATGTTCAGAAAGGATACATAGGTGGTATGATGTGTTGTGTCAGATCATGGCAGAGATGTCAAATTCCACTTGGCGCAGCCCGTTATCAGCTGTCAATCAAAGTTAACCGCCCTTATTTGTCATACATTTTATATCTAAATATGATCTAAACTAACGAGTTAGAAAAAAATTCACCCCCCTCACAGTTGTCAGGCACGCGAACATATTGAAGATTACAATAAAAGTCAATGGGACCAAACTGTAAAAACATGAATTTATGCTGTGAAAATGGACATTTTAAACATGGGGTATATGGACATTTGCTCCCTTTTGGGACCGAGTCTCTATAGCGGATTTTCGATGTATTGCAGTTTTTCGCACTTTCGGGATAGGCTTCATGTTTCAGAATAGAATGTTGCCGCTTGTATGGAAGCTTGTTTCTGCCACAGAATAAAAAATAAAAAAGGTAATTGCGACTTTTTATCTCACAATTCTGACTTTTTTTTCTCACAAATTGCGAGACATAAATTCAGAATTGCGTGATATAAAGTCGCAATTGCCTGATATAAAGTCGCAATTGCGTGTTATAAAGTCAGAATTAGGGTTGCAAAGTTTCCAGAAACTTTCCAGGGATTTTCAGAAACTTTCCAGGATTTTCGGAAACTTTCCAGGATTTTTGGGAAGTTTCTGGAAATTTACCGGAAATATTCAGCCCCTTTGCAACCCTAGTCAGAATTCGAGATATAAAGTCAGAATTACGTGATTTAAAGTCAGAATTGTGATATATAAACAATTCTGAGGGTAAAGAAAGTTAGCTTCTTTCCCCTAGAATTGGCCTGATAACTAGCAATTGCGACAATTCTGAGAAAAAGAAGTCAGAAAAAAAAGTTTGAATTGTGAGATAAAGTGTCACAATTTGGTATTTTTTTCCTCACACTTGCAACTTTATTTCTCAGAATTGCTACTTTTGTTTCTCAACCTCAAGTTTCTTCTTCACAATTGTGAGATAAAAAGTCGCAATTATTTATTTAAATTTTTTTTATTCAGTGGCAGAAACAAGCTTCCATATAAGATTATGTGGCAACAAATAAAATAAAAATAAAGTCTGATCAAGTAGTAGTGAAGCAAGAAAAGATGCAAATAATGTTAAAATAAGACAAAATAAAAACTAAAATAAATAAAACGTGATCAAATTATAAAGCAAGAAAAGAAGTGAATTACATCAGAATAAAAGCAAGAAAAGATGTCAATATATAATTCAATTTCAAAATATAATTTTGATTATATTTAATTATAAACAATATAATTCAAAGTCAAAATATAATTTTATAAAATGTCTGATAAAATAATAAAGCAAAAAAACAAACAAAAAAGCTGATAAAAGAATGAAGCAAAGATGTGAATGATGGTGAAATAAAAGATTTTTTGATTAAATGAAACAACAAAAGATGCAAATGACATCAGAAAAAATTAAATAAAATAAATAAATGTCTGCTCAAACAAAGCGATGTTCAAAATGTATAATTTGACATTGGCAATGCAAGCTCAATTTTGCATGCATTGTGGGATAGACTTGAAATGTGCAAAGCACATTCAGTAACGTACAAGCATATCCTATACTTTAAGAAAATCTGCATATTTGCATTTAAAACCAGCTTACTTGCATACAAGCTTTCCTGTAGCTCAAACAGTAGTGTGTAAGCGCTTGCAACGCCAAGGTCATGGGTTTGATTCCCAGGGAAAGCAAGAACTGATAAGAATGTAAAATGTGTACCTTGAAATGCAATGCAAGTTGCTTTGGATAAAGTGTCTGCCAAATGCATAAATGTTAAATGTAAATGTATGCACACTATACATCCAATATAAGCAAAAATAATAGTCTGATATTCTATTCCAAACACACACAATAACAAAAGTATACAACACAGAGAGGCAGCAGTTTCAAAGAGTTCATAGAACAAAAGTAGATACATAAATTAGACTACGCCAGAGTCATAATAACACATACAGACACTGTGTCATGTTCAGAGAATAATAGTTTACTGCTAAAGACACACAGATTTATCAAGGTTTATTGTTTTGAGGGCCAGGTACTAGTTATACAAGGAGAATCCGATTGTAAATAATGCATTTTGATGTACTTGGACTTCACAGAACCAAAAAACTTGACCAAAGTGTCAAAGCGGCCGAGTGCGAACACTTGATTTGATTCTTACCTGCATGATCTCATCAGGGTGATCTCGGGCGGATGCCAGGAAGAGTTCATGTCCGCACACAACGCCCTCGCGCAGGAAGTACTTGAGCAGCATGCGGGAGTAGCTGTCATAGCGGTCCTCTTCTGTGAACAGAAATCACCATCAATGCCACATACATCAACCCAAACTGCACCAAAACAAAGAGCGGTGAGCCTCATGACGTGCGTCATGACAAAACAATGGCCAGAGAGTCACCAACGGATCACATACTGTAAATATCCCAACATGGAGAACAAAAACAACAGTAAACTTGGTTGAAATAATAGAACAACTGTTTATTCTGGTTGCTGATGATGGCAAACACACTAGCCACTTTATCGTAGATAAAGCCGAATGGGACGTCTGAGGATCAGAGGCCAGAATGATTGTAATGGATTTAATGGTCAGTCCATCAGCACCTACACCATACATGAAGGTATGAATTTGGCAAGTTATATCTCCTGTAGCTGAAATGTACAAAAACAGAACTGAGGAAAAGAGAAGGGAACAGCTGTCTCGATCTATCTACAAGCTCTTCTTTATCCTCAACCTTGTGATGATGAAATCTCCATCAGATACAGCTATACAGACACACATTGGCTAAATTAGATTCTGTTGATACTAGTTCTTCTAAGGTACTGAGATAAACATTTTCACATCTGCAGACATGTTTCATTTTCTTAGTGAGAAGAAAATCTATTACAGTTACATTTCCATTATTACATGTATACATATTAGTACCCTGAAAGCACCAAGAAGGTCTATAATAGGCTAGCTGAAGATTTGTTAGCATTTCCAATTTCTTCCAGTGGCAGTTGCTTGTGGGGCAACAATCAATCACTCTCATGTAAAACATCTATTCTGTCTCAACTGAACATTTTAGCAAGATGGTTTGTTTGGACGGTTCAAAATTTAAAACATTTTCACTGGGATTTTATGAATATATTTTTCATAGCAAAGCAATATACTTAGTGTATACTGTAATATACTATAATATATATATATATATATATATATATATATATATATATATATATATATATATATATATATATATATATATATATATATATATATATTATATAATAAAATATAATATAAATATTATACTATATTATTTTTTCCTATAATAGTATATATATATATATATATATATATATATATATATATATATATATATATATATATATATATACACACACACACACATACATACATACATACACTACCGGTCAAAAGTTTAAGGTCGGTAAGATTTTTTATGTTTTAAAAAGAAGTCTCTTCTGCTCACCAAGGCTGCAATTTTTTGAGAAAAATACACAAAAACACAGTAATATTGTGAAATATTATGACAATTTAAAACGACTTTTTTATGTTAATATATATTAAAATGTAATTTATTCCTATGAAAAAAGCTGAATTTTCAGCATCATTACTCCAGTCTTCAGTGTCACATGATCCTTCACAAATCACTCTAATATGATGATTTTATGCTCCAAAAACATGTATGATTATTATCCATGTTGAAAACTGTTTTTTACATTTTTATTTCAGGATTCTTTGATGAATAGAAAGTTCAAAAGAACAGCTTTTATCTGAAATGGAAAGCTTTTTTTACATTAAACACTACCCTTTAAAAAGTTTGGGGTCAGTAAGAATTTGTATTTTATTTTTGGGGGAAATAAATAAGAAATCAATACTTCTATTCATCAAGGATGAGTTACATTGATCAAAAGTTACAGTAAAGACATTTATAATGTTAGAAAAGATTGTAATGAAATAAATGCTGTTCTTTGAACTTTCTATTCATCAAAGAATCCTGAAATAAAAATGTAAAAAACTGTTTTCAACATGGATAATAATCATGCATGTTTTTGGAGCATAAAATCATCATATTAGAGTGATTTGTGAAGGATCATGTGACACTGAAGACTGGAGTAATGATGCTGAAAATTCAGCTTTTTTTAGAGGAATGAATTACATTTTAATATATATTAACATAAAAAAGTCATTTTAAATTGTCATAATATTTCACAATATTACTGGTTTTTTGTGTATTTTTTATAAAAAAAATTGCAGCCTTGGTGAGCAGAAGAGACTTCTTTTAAAAACATAAAAAATCTTACCGATCTTAAACTTTTGACCGGTAGTGTATTTTACAACATTTCTTTAAATACACTTACACCACTTCGCACACCCCCCATTAATCTGACTTCCCGTAATAGCACTAAGCAATGGTCCTCTAAGAAACACTGACAGTCTCCTCCTTCCTCTCCAACTCACACTTCCAGTTTCAACCTTCCATTCTCTCGAACAAACGCCCTCAAAGTCAAACCCACACAAGTCTAAAGCCCGTGTGTGACCTCTGAAGGATTCCTCCAACAGCAGGACAGAACGAGGGGTTTCCTGTCCTCTTCCAGACTCTCCCCAAACCGGGATGCCTCTCATATTCCATCACCAACGGAAGAAAAAAAAAATTCCTCAGCTCTTCAATTTGTCATCGGAAGAACTCCCCTCTTTCTTATTGATGTGTTTCTAGGTCAGCAGGCCTTTGTGGCTTTCAGCGGCCCCGACAAAGAGCACCCAGATGGGCCCACTCGAGATGGGGCCTATTGTGGTGGCGTTTCTCATGGCGCCTTACAAATGAAACCTGCGGGTGCTATTCAGCCTGAGCGGGGTGTTCGGGGCAGAATGAGATGTGTTGGGGGTGCATATCTCTGCTGTAGAGACTCATATCCGTCACCCAAAAGGTGGGACATCTAGAGACTTCCTATCTTTTCTGATGCAGAGAAGAAGCCGCCTCTTTTGGTGAAAGAATAATGCAAGTGGTGCTTTAAGCATGTGTGTGTGAGGCAGTGGGAGTGCAGCGAGTGTGAGTCAGTCACTCAAAGCTGCAGGGGAAATTTGGGTCAGACACTTCAGCCCTCCTGCCTCCATATGTTTGCCGTCTGAGTCCCACTGATTCACAGTGGAACCGGTAATACAAATCTAGATTAAATGCGCAACCTCTCGGGACACATCTACCATCGATATTCAATTTATTTACTGTTGCATCAAATAATAACAGCTCAATTTGTCTCTACATAAATAGCCTAAAACTTGGACCCTATCCTAAAAGGTGAAGTGTTTATATTTCACTATTAAAATACTTTCTTAAAGGGATAGTTCCCCCCAAAATACAATTTGTCATCATTTACTCAGCCTCATGTTGTTCCAAATCTGTATGAGTTTTCTTTCTTCTGCTGAAAACAGAAGATATTATTTTAGTATAGTATTTTTTGTCCTATATGGAAGTCTATGTTTGATTACCAACATTCTTCAAAATATCTTCTGTGTTCAATACAGGTTTGGAATGACATGAGGATGAGTCAATTACAGATTTTTCATTTTTGGGTGATTCAGATTATTTTATTACATGCCATGTCAGCAGTCAGAGCTATTTTCATGGCAAAAATTAATTTACAAAAATACAAATATCCTATAAATACAACAAAAACAAAACAAATATAAACAAGAAGTCATATTATACAATATATTTTTTTAAATTAACATATGAAAAAAAATCCAGAACCTTTTCAGGCATAATCTCATTAAATATGTCCTTCAAAGAAGTAACTTCATAAAAGTTACCTCTAAAAGAGCCTTCTGCTTGCATTAAGTCCAGGACAATCTAATAAAAAATGTTTGACAGATAAAGGAATTTTACAAAACATACATAAAGTTGGGTCTTCATCTTTAAGCAAAAAGCATGGGTCAAACTTGTATGACCCATACGGCATCTGGTACATTTTTGGGTGAACTGTCCCTTTAATACGCATACAAAGACAATGACTAATGCATACATTCAGTGAAATATTTTTTGTTTTTTATTGTCTGCATCCCAACACAGCAACACTGGCTAAACCAATTGTGTTTGGTGCTGTCAAATGATTAATCACGATTAATCACATCCAAAATAAAAGTTTGTGTTTACATAATATATGTGGGTGCACTGTGTATAATTATTTTGTATATTTATATAAACACACATATGCATGTATATTTAAAGAAAAAAATATTTATAAAAATATTTATATTTATGTATATTATAAGTTATATATAAATCTATATACAGTATATACATGAAAATATTTCTTAAATATATACAAGCATGTGTGGGTATTTATATAAATAAAATAATTATACACAGTGCACCCCATATATTATGTAAACAAAAACTTTTATTTTGGATGCGATTAATCGTGATTAATCATTTGACAGCCCTAGATGTGTTGTATAGACCATTTCACAAGATGTAAACAACACTGGTCCAGAAGCACTTCCTGTTTCAGTTTGTAACAGTTTTCTTTATTTCACATGTAAAGAAAACATCTTAAAGATGTTTGTTTAACTTTTTGATTCAGTTTTAAATGTTCTGTTGGTTGTATTTTATCCCAGCTTTTATGTAGTGTTAAAAAATGAAACAGGAAGTGCTTCTGGACCAGTGTTGTTTACATCTTGTGAAATGGTCTATAATAGATAAAGCAGACCATACCATTTAGGCAGATCATTTCCTTCTATTATAGAATAAACATATCTCTCTCTCTCACACACACACAACAGTGGTATATTTGTGGGTCACATGTTGAGGACGCAAGTGACCTAGACAGGACCTGATAGATCATAAAGGACCATGACCAATCCAAGTGAAAAAAAGGTGAGAAAGAATGCAAAGAATAGAAATTAGGATGTAAAGACATAAGATCCTCATGAATATATGTTTTGAAAATAATAAGCAACATCAAAAGAAATAATAATTAAATGAAAAAAAAACGATACGATGGTCATATACTAGAGTGCAAAGCAAATAGTGCCGACTTTCCTAACCTTATGTCAAAATAAATAAATGAATAATACTGAAGAGGAGCAACAGAAAGAATCAGTCAAACTACTCTAAAATCTGCTGTTAAAATCACCATGAATCACAATTTTTATGGGATTTTTTTTTAAATATATTTATGGGGTTTGTTATAAATTATTTATCTGTGCACATCATTATTATTTTTTTTTTTTATATATATAATCTGCCCTAAAAATTTTTGCTCGAAATAACTTCCCCTCCCCTCTTGCAGCGACATCTCTTCTCTTCTCTGATAGCGAATTACCCGTCACTCACAAGAGATCCAATAGCAAACCACCATCCAATCAGTTACCAACGGACAAAATGTAAGTCCCGTCCAACTTGTTCAAGAATCAAAAATAGGGAAGAGAAGACTTGCAACTTCTATCGGAACAGTTTCATGCCAACTATAATAAAAAAAAACAGTCTGCAATCAGAGGTATCATCATATCTAATGAGCCATCGGCCTACTGATCCTTTTTCAACATCTCTGCAAAAGATGTATCTACATCTAATGAAAACATTATTTTTAATAATCCCTGTCCACTAGCCATTATGAGATGCCAAGCAGTGGCTAAGTGAAAGAATACAGCCAGAAATAAAAATATCTTAATCCTAATGAAATGACGTGACATGATAGTATAAATAAATAGCTTCAATGCTCACCTACAAGTAGCAGAGTCCCAACTGCCAGACCACCACCTATATGGAAAAAAGTATATTTTAATAACACAAAATAATAATGTGTTTTATATCCATAACAATCAGAAAGGCTCAAATACACCTACATTATAAAAAAGTATTCATTTTGCATATTATACCAGCTAAGTATTTAGCATTATAACGTGCAAACACACACACACATCCTGATTCGCTATCATTGTGGCAAGACTCTCCATAGAGGTAATGGTTGTAATACTCTACAAACTGTATATTCTGTCACTTCACATTAATCCTACCCCAAACCTATAATACATTCGCATAAAACGTGCATTTCACATTATCAAAAAATATAGAATTTAATGTTTCTAACCCATTTCCAAATGTAGGTGATCTCAGATTTAACTACTTCTAGTGGGGCATTTGGTGTTTCTATCATCAAATAATCCTGACAAAAGTATTACAAGTTATAAAGAATAAATAAATATATATATATATATATATATATATATATATATATATATATATATATATATATATTTAAGCACCACAACTTTTACAACATTGATAATAAATCAGAATATTGGAATGATTTCTGAAGGACCATGCGACACTGAAGACTGAAGAAATGGCTGAAGAAAATTCAGCTTTGCATCACAGAAATAAAATATATTTTAAAGTATATTAAAATAGAAAACCATTATTTTAAAAGTAATAATATTTCACAATATTATCATTTCTTCTGTATTTGTTCACACACACATACATACATATACACACATGTATATATGTATATATATATATATATATATATATATATATATATATATATATATATATATATACACACATATATATACATACACACGTATATATATATACATACATATACAGTATATATATATATATATACATATATATATATATATATATATATATATATATATATATATATATATATATATATATATATATATATATATATTGCGAATCTCTAGGTATGGTGTATTTTAAACACCAGTTAAAGGTATTATTTATTTAAGACACACTATTCATTCACAAAGAAAATTGGTGTCCTTGAAGGTTGGATTTTTCCTCTTTGTTTTATTTTTTTTTAAATAAAGGCATTAAGAACAATTTTCAAATGATGATTTTCTGTATTCCTTTTTCCCTAAGTCAACTTTAGCATGGGTGTGTTCACTTATGCTACGCACTGTGTGTGTGTTCATAAACATAACTCTTTTTTTATCAGGGGGTTTTCTGTCGTTTTTGTATACATGCCAGGATAAGGTAATCATAAACAACACACAAAAATATTTCATATAATAAAATTTTATTTCATTGTAAAAAATTATACGCGTAACGTTAAATAAAGTGAAGACTACCTGATGTTTTGATTGATGGGATAGGGCATTTCTCGTTTAAAACAGACAGAATGGGACAGTAATGCAAACAAAGTGTATTCATGCTAAAATCTATTTCTTTGTATATATATCATATATTATATATTAGACGATAGAGAGGCATGGCAAAACTGAATTAAGTCCACTTGAACAGTGAGTGAGCTCAAACCGAGTGAATTATACTAACCGATAACGTAGTCAAGCGAGCTGACGCCAGATGCACAGTAAGAGTTGTCCGTTCTGTACAGACGGTCTAGTCGCAGGGATAGAAACGAGTTTGCTGCGGGTTTTTTTCTGAAAGACTAGTTGTGTTGCCTATGCTGGAGGATCCAGCCATGCACCTAACGGGAGCCGCCATGTTTTTCTGTTGACAGCAACGCCGATGACTCTACGGCCAATCAGCGAATGAACGTGTTGTGTTCTTAGCCAATCAGAAAGAGACTTGGTCAACGGCAAATGACGCAATGGAGTTCAAGGTTGACATGCAGCTGCGTAGTGAACATATGATCAGGAATACAAACAGCACGCTGTCAATGGGCACGAATCAGGTAGGATTTACTGTACAAATGACTATAGTGCTTATTATAATTCCATCACACATGACATTACTGCTGTAGATCATACTTATGTCATCGATGTTTAAAAACTGACAGCTATCTGATCTGTAACACAAAAGCCTTGCTGCCCTTGCCTTGTACTTATGAAATGTTGTAAACAGATTCATCACCGGTGACTGTAAAAGCTGAATCCGCCGTATCAACGGTATATTTATTGATTAATTAATTGCACAATGAATCAAGGTGCATGCTTGCATACGTGTCAGAATCAGAATAAAGAACCATTTTTTCTGTTATATTTTTTAATAGTATGTATCGCAGTACTTTTAGTACTTTAGTCTTCAGTGTCACATGATCCTTCACAAATCACTCTAATATGATGATTTTATGCTCCAAAAACATGATTGTATGAATAGAAAGTTCAAAAGAACAGCTTTTATCTGAAATGGAAAGCTTTTGTTACATTAAACACTACCCTTTAAAAAGTTTGGGGTCAATAAGAATTTGTATTTTATTTTTGGGGGAAATAAATAAGAAATCAATGCTTCTATTCATCAAGGATGAGTTACATTGATCAAAAGTTACAGTAAAGACATTTATAATGTTAGAAAAATCTTTAATTAAATAAATGCTGTTCTTTTGAACTTTCTATTCATCAAAAGAATCAACATGGATAATAATCATACATGTTTTTGGAGCATAAAATCATCATATTAGAGTGATTTGTGAAGGATCATGTGACAGTGAAGACTGGAGTAATGATGCTGAAAATTCAGCTTTTTTTTCAGAGGAATAAATTACATTTTAATATATATGAACATAAAAAAGTCATTTTAAATTGTCATAATATTTCACAATATTACTGTGTTTTTGTGTATTTTTTATCAAAAAATTGCAGCCTTTGTGAGCAGAAGAGACTTCTTTTAAAAACATAAAAATCGTACCGATTTTAAACTTTTGACCGGTAGTGTGTATATATGATATATATATATATATATATATATATATATATATATATATATATATGTATATATACTACTTATATACAGTATATAGTATAGTATATAGTACTTATATAATATAGTATGTAATATATGTTATTTTATTGTTATGTTATTCTTCTCATGTTACAAATTAATTGTTTTTCAAATAAATACTGTTCTTTTGAACCTTGTATTTAATACTGTTTTCAACATTGATCATAATAAGAAATGTTCTTTGCGCAGCAAATCATATTTCAATGATTTCTGAAGGATCATGTGACACTGAAGCCTGGAGTAATTATGCTGATAAAGGAATACATTACATTTTAAATTGATTAAAAAAATATACTGTACATTCAAATTTAATATTTCACAATATTGCTATTTTACGGTATTTCTCATCAAATAAATTCAGCCTTGGTGAGAAAATACATCTTTCCTGACCCCAAACATTTTATACACACATTATATGAACATTACACGCACACACACACACACATCCAATACACACATTCACTGCATCACACAATGCCCTGCATTGACTGTGGTAGTTTTACATAATATTAAACATAGATAATAAATTAGACACAAATCAGTATTTAACATCCATATATAATAGCCGTGATATTATCCATCATAAAAGTGGAAGTCTATCATTGATAGTTTTGGTGCCTTTTTTCTCATTTCTGTACATAAAATGCTACATCTCCCCTAGACAGGACCATAGTGTAATGGTGCTCTTTTTAGTTTGTCCAGATGCTGCTATCGTTTATGTTATTTTAATTATGTCAGCTTTATCAACTCCTATCTGATTGTTCTACACAGTGCTAATGCTAACAGTCATAACATGTCAAATGTTTCCTGAGCAGCTTGTTTGGGTTTCCCAACGTGATTCTCTTGCTAGCACAATCTGAGGTTAAGAATATAGTGGCATTGCTCAGAAGGGAAGTTAGATTGTCATCTGCGGAGGGTTTGTATGCGTTAGTGTTGAAAGGAAAGCAATAATCTTGGATGCCAGGACAATTATAGGGTTGTGGTAACTTTTATTTGTGACCCACAGGAAGGTCATTTTATTCTCTCCACCAAAAACTGCATTGATCTGAATTTTTTTCCAATATGAAATAAAGGATATCTATCCTGTAAAAACAAAGCAGGCTAATTGGTAGGGATGGGCATTTAAATGAATAGAGAATTGTAAGGTTTCTCTTTTACCCACAACAGAAGGCGTAACTTGGCACATCTGATAAGATCTGTTTGCCTTTCAGCTCCATCTTGGGTTCAGGCTGCAGTCAAAGGTCATTTTAATAAAGATTAGTCTTTTTATGTCAAGTCATTGTTACAGAACTAGCCCAGCATCCTTTGAAATCGCTTCGCTTTTGTTCATATTTACGGGGATTGACTCTGTAATTGGCTTTATTCATTATCTGCTTTTTAAAATTCATTTGATTTCCATTGGACTGTTGTAAAAATGACGTGATTGAGGGAGGTTTGACATCTGTCCTCCATCAACTAGCAACCAGGTGTCACCATCCCAGCTCAATCCACCAGCCTCTTTTTGATAGTTGCACCGATAGCCTCCCGATTACCAAATCTTAAAGTTCTCCAATCCATTGAAAACAAAGAGAGCAGTGCGAGGCAGGCCACCCTCAGCTGCCTTCTGCCACACAGATCAAGAACATCAGTGTTCCCCCTCCTCATCTTCCTTCCATCTGGGTTCTCGGGGAATCGCCATCTTAGTTAACACTATTCGAATCTATGTAATCTTCTTAAGTCCCACAGAAGCTCCCAAAGTCGAGCTCCTCATGTATGTCTAAACTCAGATGTGCTGTGATAAGAAGCTGTGAAGAACCCTTGAGATTGGATTCCTACTGATTTCAAACCATCCACTGCAGATAATATTTGAAAGTTTCACGATTTTAAACATTAAACAATTCATTTAAAAATATATCTTTGGCATGTCAGTATCTTCACCAAAAAAAAGGGTTTTAAGCCAGTTATTTATTGGCTATCTTTTGCTGTATTGTGTCAGAATATCAGTTTATATTTCTAAATATAATTTTTTTCCAATAATTGTAATTATCCAAGATTTTTGATTTTCTGCTGGTCAAATGGAGATCTGATCTCACCATAATCGAGTTTCTGTCTGTGATTACATGAAGAACCAGAAAATAATTAGACATAGTAAATCCAGAAGGTCTCCAAGATGCTTGAAGAAACCTACCAACTATATAGCTGTGACTGTAGTCAAGACCGCCTAAACCAAGACCAAGACACTACCAAGACCAGAGGGTATCGAGACCAAGACAAGACCAAGACAGACCAAGACAGACCAAGTCGAGACCAAGACCAAGACCAAGTTCGAGACCAAGACCGAGACCAAAAAACAGACTAGTGTTGTTGAAGCTAAGCAATAACTTGTAAGATTTTGTTTTGCATTGCCTGTCTATCTCTGCCAATTTCGAAGTCTCCAAATGAATCCATTCTGCAACTTTTAAATTTATAAAAGTTTC